>PITA01002638.1:0-30000 GCA_004023965.1 Spilogale gracilis | reverse complement strand
ATAAACTTTGGCTTGAGACTTTTTAAAAAGACAAAACAAAACAAAAAGTAAAAGTCTTCAGTTCTGTGGGTTTTTTTTTTCTCCTTATGCCATGAATCTGCTCTATATTAAGAAACACACACACATATGCACACACACACACACACACACACACACACTGTGAAGGCCTTATGAGATAATCAGCTAATCCCATAGCGAAAAAGTGAGTGGTAAATACTTGGGGTTTTTCCACATTTCTGTTTTCAAGGACAATAGTATGTTCTAGGTTGTCTGCTATTTTTTTTTTAAGATTATTTATTTTAGAGAGAGAGCCCCGTGAGTGAGTGAGTAAGTGAGTGAGTGAGTGGAGGGGCAGAGGGAGAAGGAGAGAGAATCCTCAAGGAGACTCCCTGCTGAGCACAGAGCCTCAGATGGGGCTCAATCCCAGGATCCTGAGATCAAAACCCAAGCCAAAATCAAGAGCGAGATGCCCAACCAATTGAGCCACCCAGGCTCTCCCGTATTTTAAAGACAGTAATGCCCAGGTCTAAATATATTTGGATTTTTGTGTGCCATTTCACAGCTGACTCATTCTATAATTTTATTCATTTTTCATATCCTTCCTTATTCCAGAGTCATATTTAGAGCAGTTCCCTCAAAACTGACACCTGTCATGAACAACAGTGTCTCTACACATGCTAATAAATGAACAGCTATCTCAACAGAGGCTCAAACAGAACTCTGATCCATGAATTTGCTTATTGGTTTTCCTATTGGCAGATAGCTTCTTATATTTGGTCTGGGAATTCACAAAGTTGTGTTATACAGACAGCTGGTTTTAATGAGTCTAAGGTCAAGTGTATATATTTGAACCCTCTGTGAGTCAGCTAACTTATATAGGAAAAAATTAATGTAATATTCATACATTGTACTTGAATGTGATCTCATTTCTTTTTTTTAATATCTTATTTATTTGTTTGAGAGAGAGAGAGTGAGTGAGAGAGAGCATGAGAGAGGAGAAGGTCAGAGGGAGAAGCAGACTCCCCCCGGAGCTGGGAGCCCGATGCGGAACTCAGTCCCGGGACTCCAGGAGCATGATTTGAGCTGAAGGCAGTGGCTTAACCGAGGAGGAGCCACCCAGGCATCCTGGTCTCATTTCTTAAGTCAAATAAAAGCTGACAGCTCCTGAGGCTTACTGCCATTACCAGACAAAGCAAAAGACAGATTACAGCCCCTCTGTCTTCCATTCCTGGAATACCTGTGTGCTTCCCTCAAAGTAAAATGCAAACCTCTTACTGTAACCCGTAAAGTGCACCATGAGCAGCTCTCCTTGTCCCTCCGTTCTTATCTCACAGAACCTTCTCTCCCCTTGCTGTGCTTCATGCTCGTCATGGCCTGCCTAGGTCATCTTTGTAGGTGGAGCTCTCCTCCACTAACCCTTTATCCCAGCCCCCTCTTGTCACTTCATTATACCTACTGCTATCTGTAACTCTGTGTATCTCTTTTTCTTTTGCATACTTGCTCTTTGCCCATCTTCCTCCCTGTGAATTAAATTTCACGGGGGAAAGGACCGTGTTTGTGGTGTTGATCTTTTCATCCCTGATTAGTACACAGTCCGGCCTAGACAAAGTACCAAGTACCAATTAAAAGGCATGGGTGTTGGGGGGCTGGAGGGCTCAGTCACTTGGGCATCTGGCTCTTGATTTCAGCTCAGGTCATGGTCTCAGGGTGGTGGTGTTGAGCCAGGCATGAGGCTCTGCACTCAGCATGGAGTCTGCTTGTCCCTCTCCCTCTGCTCCTCCCCCCACCCCCAAATGAATGGATAAAATCTTTTAAAAATAAAATAAAACTTTAAAATGTATGGGTGTTTTTATGGCCATCAACAGATATTTATTGACTTTTAATTTTGTAAGACTTTCTGTAATATAAAGAAAATACGGTCCTTGCCCTTTAAGGAACTCATAATCTAGATAGAAAAAGGAGATATCTAGGTGTTAGTTACATAGCCAATATCAACAAGAACAAATAATATTTGTCTAATGCTTGTTATGCACCAGATGCCATTCTCAGAACTTCGTATGTTTTCACTCATTCCACTTTCATCTGTGATCTAAATGCAGTTATCATTACAGTGTGCAGATAAGGAAAGAGAAGCATGGTGCCAGGAAGTTAAGTGGTCAGGGGCCCCACAGCTAGCATGTGAGACAGCAGACCAACTAGACAAAGCATGACGAACACCAAGGAAGGATTATACTGAAACATTATAATAGGAGCGGGGAGTCAGGGAGCATCTCTAGCCTGGGATTATCTGTGAAATGAGGGTAGAGAATATGAAATTTGAGCTGGGATCTGAAAGATGCACCAAGGTAAGAAATTAGAAAGAAGCTATTCTCGTTGAGAAGAGCATCCATGAAAGTGTGAAAGTAGGATATCAGACAACCTATTTTAGGTACAATGAATAGATCCACTTGGCCTCATGGTGGGTACATCCATCCACTCATTTCATTAATTAGTTGCTAAATTAGAGCCCTGAATGCCAGACTAGAAGTTTGGGTCAAATCAATATAAAGCAAAAATTTTCAACTATTAAATATTGTTGAGGATGTAAATAGTTTTTAGTATGGTGATTGTTACAAATTTATCATTCTCTTTCTTCCTCTAATTCCTTCTCAGAACATCCTCTCTGATTATACCTAATTAGACTCTTCTACTCTTCATCTATCCCTATTAGCATTTGCAGGTGCTTCTCTATAAGCCCAATTAGATTCTCTAGTTTCTCATGGACCATCCTTTGGCAAGGTGCAATTTCCCATCTTCCTAACTCTAACCTTCAAATCAACATGTCTTTAATTATTTGTCTAACTCAAACTAATACTAAGTTCTCTAGAACTGCACTGTCCCATAGAGATAAATATGAGCCACAGATGAGAGCCACATATGTAATTTTAATTTTTTTAATAGCTACATTAATAAATGAAGAAGGATGAGGTGAAAATTGTTTTAATAATATATTTTATTGGGGTGCCAGGGTGACTCAGTTGGTCAAGCATCTGCCTTCAGCTCAGGTCATGATCCCAGGGTGCTGGGATCAAGGCCCACTATGGGCTCTCTGCTCAGCAGGGAGTGCTTGTCTCTCTCCCTCGGGCCCTTCCCCTTCCCTGCCCCCTCCACTCATGCATGCACACTCTCTCTCAAATAAATAAAATCTTTAAAAAATTATAAAAAATAATAGATTTTAACAACTATATCCAACATATAATAATTTCCTCATAAAGTCAATATAAAAATTACTGATGATATATTTCGCATTCTTTCTTTAGTGCTGAGTCTGTGTGACTCAGTTACATATTTTGCACTAAGAGAACATGTCATTCACACTTGCCACCTTGCAAGGGGTCCCTGGCCACGCGTGACTGGTGGCTAATGTATCGGACAGTATCTAGAATTAGCTTGCGAGGAAATACGTTGTAGTGATGGTTTATCACTTTAGTCTTGAGGCTTGATTCTTAGGAGCTCTTGCCTGCAGGGTTTAATGCAAGCATCAGGGCCCATGTCAAAGGCCCATGACCTGGGCCTTTCTTGACACTTGGGCAAGGTTTTTTCCTTTTGTTTTGTTTTGTTGTTTGTTTGTTTGTTTGTTTGTTTCTGGATATATGTGAAGCTGCAAGGAGGTTCAGATTTTCAGCAGTAAGATCCAGTATATGCTTTATTAAAAAGGAGATGACTGAAATGGCTCTCCCATCTTCACATGTTGATCTGGCTCTCACAGGTTCAGCCCCTCTTGGGGCTATGTCCTTTCTCACCACATATGAGGTGCTTGCTCTCCCTGGAATGGAAAATCTGTGGGCGGCCCATCGGAGGATACCTATTTTAAAAATCCTCCTCTAAATGCAAGCTGACTTAGCTACAGAAGAGACACACATGCAGATGGGACTTTGGTTCACAAATTCAATATATTTTAGTGGTGGTTCTTAAAGACCGGTCCCTGGAGCGGCAGGATCAGCATTACCTGGGATGTTCTTAGAAACGCAATCTCGCGGGGCGCCTGGGTGGCTCAGTCTTTGGGCATCTGCCTTCAACTCAGGTCAGGATCCTGGAGTCCTGGGATCGAGTTCTGCATCGGGCTCCCTGCTCCGTGGGAAGCCTGCTTCTTCCTCTCTCACTCCCCCTGTTTGTGATCCCTCTCTAGGTGTGTTTCTCTCTGTCAAATATGTAAATAAAATCTTTAAAACAACAAAGAAATGCAATCTCTCAGGCCTCACCCCAGACCTGCACGCGCAGATGCCCTGGGAGAGGGACCCAGCAGCCTCTCCTTTAAAAATCCCTCCGGGGGATCCCAGGACATGCTAATACTTAAGAACCACTGTAGTAAGGAAATAATAAGTTGAAGGCAAAATATGGGGAAGCAGTGAATGTTTGATGTTTGAAAAGAGAAACAAAACACATTATTTTCACTCTTTCCAGTAATGTTCACTGCAGGGTCTATTGACTAGGCCAGGCTTGTTAGCGTGGTTAAAATTCACTTTCCCAAGCAACCATATGAATGAATTCCACCAACATAATATGAAGCAAAGGAAACCAGACAGAGAAGAGCCTGTATTATGTGCCATTCCATTTATATAAAATCTGAAAACAGGGATAACTGATAAATGCTGTCGGAAGTCAGAGTGGTGATTTCTGGAGAGGAGGGGAGTGGTTGAAAGGGAGGATGAGCTAAGCTGTCAGGAAACTGGACATGTCGTGTTCCTTGAGCTGTATAACCTTGAGGTTAAACAAGAATGTTCCATTTGTGACAATACATCAATCTGTGTACTTCACGAATTTTGCACTTTTCTTTATGCATATTTATCTTCAATGAAAAGTTGAGAATTCCAGGGGTTTTTCTCCTCAAAAACCACGAACACACCTTTTTGGGAAGTGTTCAGTAAATGGAAATGCCATTCGCGGTCATTCTGCAGCGCCCGCCTCTCTGTTGCACCTCCTAAACAACAGAGATTTCCCTTAAAGTGACCTGTTCTGTACTTGTCTGAGCTCAAGGATAAACATAAGCTACCCTAAGTCTCTCCTGCATCCCCCGTTTTATTAAGGTCCTTCCCCCACTGTTGGTTTCTGCCCAGTGTCATCCTCTTCTTCTCAGCTGACATCAGACCATTTGATAATTGTTTTTAGAAATTTATTTATGTATTAGAGAGAGTGGGGGGGAGGGGCAGAGGGAAAGAATCTCAAGCGGACTCCCAGCTGAGCATGGAACCCCACATGGGGCTCGATCTCACGACCCTGAGATCTGACCTGAGCTGAAAACAAGAGTCAGACGCTTAACCCACTGAGCCACCCAGGCACCCCTAGACCCATCTGATTATTAAGTTATTACAGCAAACTGGCCTCAAGCACGATCCTTCCAAGAAGATCTGCATTTTTAAAAGTCCCCAAAGGAACAAGTTTCAAATCCCAAAAGCATGACGTGCTTCTGTGGGAACGATGGGTAGCAGAGTGGTTATTTTGGAACAGGTGTCCCCTTACATCTCACAGCACAGACAGCCATCAGGTCATCAGCTCCAGCTAGTCACTCGGTCACCCCAATCAGATGCGTTTTCCTCACCAGCGATAGGGAACAGTAGAAGAGTGTGGGCATAGCCACGGGGCCAGGGATGTGACGCTGGCCTGGGTAGGATGCAGCATTCCAGACAGACATACTAACCTGAAGTTGGCTCTGATTATGTTTGCAAGTGGTGCCTTTTCAGGTAAGGCCGCAAAACAAGATGTGAGCACAGATGTGTGCTGGAGGGTTATTCGGTCCTTACACTGTAGATCTCTTTATCTATAACAATAAAGCTAACTCTCATTTTTTTCCCACCAACATGAGAACGCCAGAGACTTTTGCTTAGTAACCTGTTCTCAGTGTCGTTTTTGGAAACTTTTCACTATAGTTCTGTACCATCTGCAGAACTAATAATTTTCCAGTACCCTCTGGGACTGCTGCAGATACTTCTAAAATGCCAACATATTTCCATGGTGTTTGGCAACCGTGACTTAACTGCCCTCTTTGCAAGGAACGCTCATGACCGTCCTGTCCTCTGGGACCCACCAGCAGGCTCCAGGACCCTGCCCCAGTGGATATGTCCATTCTGATTAGTGGAGTTCAATGCCAGTTACTCCTCTGGATATCACCCCGCATTCCCTGACATGACTTTATCTGTGTCATCTAAACCATGACTCCTTAATACAGTTGAAGGATCAGAGAAAATTAACTCCCTAGAATTGGGATGGGGAAAGGGAACCTTACCTTTAGGGAAGATTCCTCTTCCATATCCCTGTTGAGACTTGGTTCTGAGATGAAGCAGGGTTATCAACTTGAATAGCTCACATTCAAAAGTCAGGGGCCCCTGGCTGACTCCGGTAGTGGAGTATGTGACTCTTGATCTCAGTGCTGTAGGTTCAAGCTCCACATTGGGTGTAGAGACCACTTAAAAATAAAATCTTATTTTAAAAAAAGTTAAGGAAGTCATCTAAACAGAAATGCACATGTCAGTTTGATGGAGGGAATGCTGTGTCCTCCCCAAACACAAACGTCCTATGGGGAGCCCCAGTCCTCAGTGTAATGGTATTTGGAGACGGGGTCTTTGGGAGGTAATTGGCTGTAGAGTAGGTTGCCAGGGTGGAGCCCTCATGCTGGGATTAGTGGCCTTATTAGGAAGAGGAAGAACGAGAGATCTCAGTCTCTGAGTTTCATGTGCACACACGCTGGTCCATGTGGGGACAGCGCAAGAAGGCAGCCTACTACAAAGCAGGAGGAGTGTCCCCATCTGAGATGAAATCAACCAGTACCTTGATCTTGGACTTGTAGCCTCCAGAGCTAGGAGCAAACAAATTTCTGTTGTTTAGGCCACTCAGTCTGGTGTTTTGTTATGGTAGCCCAAGCTGACTAATACAGTTGGTCATTGTATTAGAAAAATCTATTAAAATGTTTTCTAGAACTCATAGTTAAATCCAGTGTAAAAGAGAAGTGGATTAAAGTAAATTATTTTATTATTATTTCTTCCTGGAAATAAAAAAGAATGTTCTTAAGTGAATCCTTAGTATCCTTCCCAAGATCCTCATAAAATTGCATTTTGCAGTATTTTGTTTTAACACATTTTTCTCAGTTTATGAGGCAAAACATTGCCTTCATCATCCAAATGCCTCTATACACCCCATTTCCTGTAATACCAGATGTCACCTGATTTTTTTCCCCCACCAGGGTCATATCGGAAAATGAAATTTACTGAACTTGTTTTACTCTGCATGACCAGACTGTTCTCCTCTTTAACTTTCTCTAAGTTTCTTGGTTCAGTATTTTTCAATCTGTGTACAAGTTTCATGAGGGTGCTATCATTTGAAATGCCTAAAAAGGTGAGTATTTAAAAAAAAAAGAAAGAAAAAAAATGGATCTAAAAGAATGCCATACTTCTAGGGTACCTGGGTGGCTCAGTGGGTTAAAGCCTCTGCCTTCGGCTCAGGTCATGATCTCAGGGTCCTGGGATCAAGGCCCGCATCGGGCTCTCTGCTCAAGGGAGCCTGCTTCCTCCTCTCTCTCTGTCTACCTCTCTGCCTGCTTGTGATCTATCTGTCAAATAAATAAATAAAATATTTTTAAAAATCAATCAATCAATCAATAAAATAATGCCATACTTCTGAAAGTAGTGTTCATAAAACACACTTTAGAGATGTCTGAGATATCTGTACACATTAAAATTCGATAATGAACTTGCAAGAATTACGAAGGGCATGAAACCTAGCTCTCCCAAGTTCGGCAGAAGTGACACTGGGGTTACTGCTCTTGGGAGGAAAGTTAGTGAAGAAGGAAACCACTTCAGCAGTCCCAAGGACTGGGCCCTCTGGAGGCAACAGCAACTCAACCAGTTCCTCCAGAGACTCAGCTACTCCTCAAACAGCTGCCCACTCAAGGAGCATCTAAAACTTACTACTTTCTTTCCCTCTTTCTACTCTTCTAAAGCCACCGGGTGATTCATTATGCTTCCTTGTACTACCCTATCGGGAGCTTGTATTTCCTCCCTTCTCTTTCAGTGAATCTCTGCCTTTAAACTACTCAAGGCATTGAAACTTTGTCTATTTTACCATCAAATGCTCCGAGATTAATGGATTCCTAAAGAATTAATGGATTCCTCACACCATAATCTAATATTAATTCTCTCCTGGGAGATGGAGCTCTCCTATTGGGCCACCCAAAGGTCTTTTGGCCCACCTACAGATGACTTCCCAGGGCCAATTGCTCACCAGTCATCTGTGGCCCAGCTTTTAGGATTATATGGTGCCAGACATGGCAAACTCTTTTCCCAACTTTCCCTAATCAGGTGGGAGCCATTTTCCCCAACATTCCCTAATTAAAGGCAGCATGGCGCAAGAGGGCTGTAGAACAGAATGAAGGAAACAGTCACATTTGTACTTCTGAGTAGTAGAAGACAGATTGGTGACTAGCTTGGCTCTCTTGGTTTGGAGTCTCCAAAACCACAATTCTCAGATGAGGATATGGGGGCAAATGGCTTATTTGAGAGGTGGTTCCAGGAAGCACAGTAAGGAACGGAGAGGGAAGACAGCAAAAGAAGGTGCAAGAATGAGGGAAACTTGGGCTCTATTTCTCTAAGAAATATAGAGCACATTCAGAATTGTCTCCCAAAGAGGTAAGGAAACAGGTTGTATCTCCTGAATCCTTTGGGGAGTCTGTAGCTGGGCATTAGCTGCTGGGTGCTTCTGGTTCATCCAAGGAAAAATGCCCTGAGTCAGAGTCTCAACAAGGAGCCCATCTCCTGTAGTCATTTACTGGGATCTCAGGAGTAGCCCAGTGGGATGTTGGTAGGGTATTGTCTACCACAAGGATTAGCTGTGGAGAGATATAAACTTTCTAAACCTCAGAGGTGGGATGGACTGGGAAGAGGTAAGAGAAAGAAGAGTAGAGGGAATCCAGTATTGGGACACCCAATATCACAACAACATAGGACTTCTTAGAATGGCAGGAAATTGGGTTAATTTGAACATCTAATAATAGATGCAATGGTAAACTAGCTTGTGGTTGATCTACCAAGTGAACCACTCTCTGGCCATTCATACTATAAAACTGTATTTAATAGCCCCGTGGAACCCTGAAGAAAAAAATAACTGAGAAAAGTAAGCACATCCATTTTCATTTGGATGGGCTATGGATCCTTCTAGATATGAGGAGCAGGTAAGTGCTAAGGAGAAGTCATCCAGGTCTTTGAAGTTCCCATAAAATGAGTAACTCCCACAAAATGTCCAAAATGCTTATCTTAGTCTCTAGACATGCCTTTACATCACTTGGGCAACAAGACTCAGAAAAAGACTGCTCCAAAGGGCGAGTTTTGACTCAGTCCATTAGGAATGTAGGAAATTCCTCTGCCTGTCCACAGTGTTGGGTGTCCGGCATCCCAACCACACTCCCCAAGCATCTGGCTAAAAAGAACCTGAGCCTAGAAGTTGAAGCGTTTATGAATCTGGAGATAGACTATGTCCACTGCCTCAACTTCTCCACAAAATAAAATAACTGAGAAGCAGTGGCCAGTCTGGTACTCTGCCCAGCAGAGTTAGAGTCCAGAAAGCCCTCATCATTTCTCCCACAGGGAATGTTCTTTCAAAGACTTTTCATTATCAGATTGAATTAAAAAGCATAAATAAAACACTCCTTGATCTATAGATGAACATTTTAACAGAATTCCAAGTCAGTCTCTACTTAGAACCATAGCTACTTTTCATGCCTATGGTTTGGTCAAATTAAAAAAAAAAAAATGTCAAGAAATCCTGCTATGCAAGGCTTGTTGGGGGGGCAAGATCAGAAAGGAATCGGAAGGATGGAGGTCAAGGATAACAGGTCACAGACAACTGGAAACAAAAGCAGATTTGCCTTTGTTTACATTGCCAAGGGGGAAAAATTAACTTGATGGAAAAGGGTAATTAACGTTTCTTTTTCCATCATGGTCCAGCCTGACTTCATATCCAGCTGTTCTGTTAGACATTGTGATGACTCTTCATCGAGTCACAGAGTTAATGATGGCCAGTGTGGCACCGATGTCACAGGGCGCGACTTCCCCCACCATTAACCTTTATTTTATTAATAGACAGTAAAAATCTCAGAGTGGGAAGAGCTCAGCTCAGGTAGGCAGATAATGAAGGAAGCCTGAATGTTTACAGAGAGGTGTTGTCAGAACAAAGAGATAATTTGAACAAATCAGCAGATTAGCCTTGAAAGGTGCTTAGAGAGACTATCTGGCTCCTTGCCCTCAGTTCCTAGGTGTAGAAACAGAGACATCGTAAGGAAAAGGTGTCTTCCTAGAGTTACGAAGCTCGGCGTTGGGAATCTAGGATCACAACCCCAAGCCAGTGTCCATCCATCATGACTGATCCTCTTATTGCTTGTATTTCCAATAACAATACACAGAAAAACAACCCCTCCAATGTAGGAATTAGCTGGTTTACACAAGTTACTGTTTGGAATCTGGCATGTATTTTCTAATAGAAACAAAGTTAGGGGGTACCTGGGTGGCTCATTCAGTTAAGCGTCTGCCTTTGGCTCAGGTCGTGAGATTGAACCCCACATCGGGCTCCCTGTTCAGCAGAGAGCCTACTTCTTCCTCTCCCTCTGCCTGCTGCTCTGCCTACTTGGGCTCTCTCTCTTTCTCCCATAAATAAACACAATCTTTAAAAAAAAAGCAACAAAGTTATTGGTTCATGATGATAGTTTTCCTAGCTGTGCCTCAGAGATGGTTAGGACCCGCATTCCATAACTCTGGGAATAATTGGCCCCCTTTTAATGGAGGTTAATGATTGCATAATGAAGACAAATGACCATCCACAGCTCAGTCTGGCCTCCCGATACTCAGGACCATGTCCTGTCCTATGGACCTGGTTACTTCTCAGGTAAATATAGATCAGCCTTGTATGTCTGGCTGCACTGGGACCGAGCATAGTTCAGATCACTGCCATCTGAATACTGTGGGAATGTTATTGCAGGATACAGTTTTCCTATGTAGAAGAATAGTCCCTGCAAAGCTTCAATGAGACCATAATCGGCTGTGGAGACGCTAGTTTATGGTGGATAAACACACTGTTCACATGGAGGAAAAACTACTTTATTCTAATTGCTTCACATAATAAACCAGCGATTCAAATGAACAGGCCAGGATAAATGTTTTGCTTGGTATAATTGAATCAGTTTATAAGAATCAGAGGAAATCCAGATGATTGTGGTTTCTGTGCAAGGTAGGAGACCCGTGTGTGAATGTTTACACGCTGCAGAGCAAGTATTTCAGGCATAGGTGTTTGTACATGACATTATTTTGTTCAGAACCCTTGGAACTTTTACACCAAAATGACCACCTACTGCAATTCTATATAGTAGTCAGGGATTACCTTTCTTACTAAATGGATTTGGTACATCCTCTGACTTTCAAAGACAATTAATCATCCATTCAGTTTTATACTCTACAGTTATTTCAAATTTTGGTGCAAAATGTTTACCCACTGGATTGTCCTCTTCATTTGATAAAAACATCTGTATATGGTTTTGGCTATTTCCTCAAGTCCTATCTCTACCTTAAGAATTCAAGAAGTGCTGTCATTAATGAATTAATGCAGTGGGCATCACATTCCGTAGCTGATTCTCAATTATAACCCTAAAAACCTTTTGTAAAATGGCTGTGTCACTGGCATTAAGATATAAATTTCTGTAGTTATTTTTGGTCTTGTCAAGGTCCCGGATCCCTATGAAAATATGACAGAAGCTATCTCCTTCTAGAAAAGTGAACATGACAATATATGTACACATTTTACTTATCGATTTATTCCTCTAGAGTATATTTAGGAGTTAAGAACTGAGCTCTTAATTAAGGTTAAGAACTTTTGTTGTATGGTGACATTTTTGAAAGAGATAGCACTTATTTCAATTTACAGTTTAGATGTTTATTAAAAATGTAATAGTTTCATCACTTATCCTCACATCTTCAATCTATACATGTACTCTTCCGTATAGACATGTTTAATTGACTACATTAAAAATGACCTGCTTTTTGGAATTTGTTTTGATGTTTTTTAAAATTCTAATCTATTTTAACTATTCTTTTATACCTTTTTTGACTTCGTAAATGTATGGAAATATTTTTAACGTATGGAAGTATTTCTTTTTTATTCTTGTTAGTCTTGAGAGATAATCTATCTTTAGAACTTTGGCTGGAACATTTGACTTAATATTTGCATTTGAAAAAATTTTCTAATAGAACATTGACCTTAAAGATTTTGAAAGTCACAGTCTGCATATAAATTTAATTCCAGTTCTCTACTATTAAAATAACATTGACTGAATCTCAGAATTAGGTGATAACTCCTTTACATTTTTTAAAAAGATTTTATTTATTTATTTGACAGAGGGAGAGATCACAAGTAGGCAGAGAGGCAGGCAAAGAGAAAGGAGGAAGCAGGCTCCCCTCCGAGCAGAGAGCCCGATGTGGGCCTCAGTCCCAGGACCCTGAGATCATGACCTGAGCCGAAGGCAGAGGCTTTAACCCGCTAAACCACCCAGGCGCCCTCCTTTACATTTTTTTAACATTATCAAGGGATAACGTTTTAGAATTAAATAATATCTGAATCCAAGGGACAGCAAGAATTTAGTATACACAACTACATTTTTACGGCAGTTTATAGAACCTACATAGAAATAATAAGCTCTTTTAGTGACCATATATACTCAATATGTTTTCTTTCTTCCTTATTATGAATAATGATTTTATATACATATATAGTACAGCTTGCATCACCTCCCAGTCAGAAAAGCTCCACTGTCATTTCAAACCCGCAACTAAGTCTAACATAATAGGGTCTATGATTTCAAACATTCAGGACCATATCCAGTCTTGCCAAAGTTCACGTGACTAGGAAGTCAAAGAACCCTTTGAAAAGAGAAACCTCAGTGGAAACAGTCTCATAGTCATGTGGTCACGTGTGGATGCTGTCATCCTGTTTTTTTGCTTTTATCCTGTTTTATTGCTGGTCTGTAGAGGTGGAATCATTTCAAATACAAAACAAAAATAGCTTGTGGGTTGGGTGATGGGTCAGGTTGACAGGAAATCCTACACATCGCATATTTGTGTCCACACAGAATATTCTCAAACACTATATTTCTAGGACATATAGTCTTTTGTAGATTTTATGTCTAAAATTAGGACACATTCTTAAAATTAATAGTGTGTTACAGTTCATTTGGTAGCATGTTTTTTCCTACCTACACAAAATAATAGTGAAAACAACGATGTCTTAGAGTCAATGAAACTTATTATGTATAGATTACGGCACATAAGATCAGAGGCACCTTAGCAATGTTAAAACAACTGTCCAAGGAAATTGAAACTGAAGGGCCAATTAACTTGCCAGAGAGACAGATTTTGGTGACAGTCCAGAGATTAATTTTTCAAGTACTTTCACCCATCTTATGTGAATCATTAGACCATAAACCCATAAACTCAGTGTAAATCCCTTTTTAAAAGATATTTCTTATCCCTTTTTAAAAGATATTTCTTATTCAAATATTTCTTATTTGATGCATGAAACATAATGTTTATGTAAACTATAAAGCATAATGAATTATTGTTGAGTGTAAATGAACACATTTTAACTACATACAAAATCTTGGATAATCTTAAAACATTAATGCTGAGAGAAATGAGTATTGCTCAAGCCTACATATCAAATGATGCCATTTTCTATAAATAGGTAAAATTTTCAAAATTAAAATTGAGCATTATTTATACAGTACCTTTTTAAAATCATTGTTCACTTTCAGTGTTAATGTGGGGGGAAGAAAGTATTCAAGGGCTGTTGTTGCTGTTTTTAAATCCACATGTTAGAGCCAAAATTAAAAAGGCATGTTTTAATGGGAATTTGACTAGAGTGAGAGAACAGTTTGGAAAATGCGTCTATGCTCAGTTTTGCTTCCAAATTTGGACTTTGAAACTTATTGTCAGTCTCAGAAAGAAATAAGAAGCTGTGCAGATAATTAAACATTTGCCTTGGGGGAATTATTTGCAGTTAATTAAAATCATACACTTTGGGTGTATGCTTGCTTCACTGGTTATTAAATTTGAATCATATGTTAACTACCCAGGTTTCTCACTTGTCCATCAAATATTGCTTTTGGCAGCTTCAAGAAACAAACTTTCTCATAATATTCCAAACTGCATTGTTTAAAACTGGTCTCCTAGTGCGGGGAGGGAGAGGGGAAAGAGGAATGAACAAAGGAAGAAAGATTTAAGATCCCTCTGATTCAGCTCTGTTCAGTTACTACTCAGTGGAGCAACATGAACTCAGTCAAGAACCCACTCGTAATAGGAATCTCAGTCTGCCATCCCGTTTTCTCCATGGCCATAAACACAGGAGATTAGCTCATGGCTTTAGATTAGATTACCATGCTCAGAGCGACAAGAAAAATATCCACTAGATTGTAACACCTATGAGGGCAGAATCAATTACTGTTGACTCTCCAGCCTCAAGAAGGATCTGGCACAGAGTTGGCCCTTAATAAATACTTTTGGAATGAATGAAAGGTCCATTTCCCGTCTTCCCACTGACCCAGCCACATGCTCTTTCTGATGACTTTCTAAAGAGCCTACAGAGAGACCTCAGATATCCAACAAGGAATCCTGTGTAGTCTTGCAAGAGTCCATAGTCATTGAAACCTATTTGGTCATATTATTTCCTGCAAGTATATTGTATAACAAAACAAAACAAAACAAAACAAAACAAAAAAACATGTACACATTTAAATGTGCTATAAGAGGGAGAGGATGAAATTGCACAGAACAGAAGGTTTGCATTCCCCTTTGCTATTGTTCTACTGGTAGTGTTCCTCAGGAAGATGAACTTAATTACAACTAGATTTCAAAGCTCTGCATCTGGCTTTTTCAAGGACTCAAGGCTCCCATATATGAACAATTGCAGTAATGGATGCATTAAGAACATTAAAATTGATATTCCTTTAATCTCCTCTATTTTGCCTTCCTTTCATATCCTTTTGCACAAATCTCTAAAGACTTTCACTAATGCATAAAGCCTGCTTATATTTTCTTCTTCGTTGCAAAAAGATGACCCAACCAAATTTTTATCATGGTTTGTAAACTTTGTGCAAGACCTCTTCTGCAGTACATTAAGAGTAGCTTAGTTATTGATAAAAAATATTTAAGTATTCTAAGGGTATTCCCTAAAAATGATAAATTCCATGCCCCAAAGATAGATACATCATGACAGTGCTGGCAGCTTCTCTGTTTCCCAGTTAAAAACGCTGACTAGAGGTTTGCTTATTTGTTGTGGCAGATTCTGCAAAGGACAATATTACAAAAGACAATGAAGTGACAGATCATTCTGTGTGTGACCAAGATCATCCTGATGGTAAGTTGTGAAGTCCTTTTTTTATTTGTTTTCTTCTGCTGAGAAACATTCTATTTTAAAAACCAGATTTTAGTTTTTCTGGGAAAAAATAGAATCTGGTAATATTTTATTAGCTATGAATATTAAGTGACTGGTAGCTGCCAAGTTGAGAAGGGAAATTTTCCCTCCAAATCTTCATCACTCACTATTTTTGTACCAAGCAGACTTCATTTTTTTTGTTGTTACCTGCCTAAACTCTACAGCATTGGGTTTGCAACTACAGAAATGAAGATAAGATAACAATGAGAGAAATGTGACACGTACAGACAATAGTTCCAGGTGATTAAATCTACACACCCTCCGAATACCAAGAAGAGAGACTAGAACAAACAGAAATGAAACAGTCTGTAGACAATTAGCAGAAAAATAGTTTCCCTAATGTGAACCAGTTTCTCCACCCAAAACACAAGAGTACATGTATTTATAGAACAAAAGTACTGAAAATTGAAATAGGAAAAGAAATCCACAAACCCTCCTGGACTTCCTGAAGATCAGTGATTTAAAAAAAAAAAAAAAAAAGTCTTATAAAGCATATAGGAAAATCAAAATCAGGTTACAAACAAAATCAGCAAAATCAGATTAGCCCTAGCTTGCTTGCTTTCTTCTTCCACAATTCTAAATACTAGATGAAATGGAATAACATTTCCACTGTTCAGAGGACACAGTTTCTATATTTAGTGAAGTTATTACTCATGCATGAAGTCAAGAGTAATATTTTCTCAGAGATACATAGATTAAGAAAATATGCCACCCAAGTATCCTTCCTGAATAAACCAACACAAATCCTGTGAAAAAAAACAATAAATATAGAAAGGAAAGAAAAAGTCAAGACTGAGAAAGGCACACTTGGAAAGGAATATGTGATAAGAGACTCATTAAATGTATGAAAATGTTGAAATAATTGCTTCAAAATGAGTATCAGAATATCTTAATTAAATGTTTGCTTTTATCTTTGAAAATTATAGTATATGTTACTTTTAAGTGAGAAAGGAAAAGGAGAGACTTCTGCTTTCAAGAATGAAAGTCTAAATAACTTAAACCATTACTCTCCTTGAAGATAACTAGAAAAAATACACCAAAAACAACAAAAAATGATGGAGTCTGTTTAAAGGCATCAGAGAGCTAACAAGATAGTGAAGAATTGTCAACCTAGTTCTGGGAGAAAACAGGTATCCAGAGATGTGAATTCAGAACTTTAAGTTCTTAAGCCATTTGCTGATTCTACAAAAGGTATCCAGAGTCCCATTGCTGAAAAGGGCAAGGGACCATGGTAAACCCCTTGGTCTTTGTGTTGAAACCCTAAAGATATGTATCCTAGCAGAAAGAATGAACCAGCAGGAGACCACTTTTCTGAAAGACTGTTGCCCAGCTTTGAGTCATCTCAATCCTCAAATTAAATTAAGATCAACCCAGATTGCTAGTCCCTATTGGCACCTGAGAAAAACAAACATAACACATTTACTAGGTTAAAAAAGAGTGTTGTAGGTTTCAAACTATTTTAAAAAATGAGTTTTTAACATAATTTCCAGCATGTCCAGTACACACAGACAGAAAATTAGCCAGAAAAATTGAAACAAGGTAATATAAAAAACAGTCAAGAGAAACAGGCCATTTGGGCTGAAAATATTAGAGTTATAAACATGAAGTATAAAATAATTTTGCTGACTGTTATGGGGGATAAAGACAAGATTGAAAAATTCAGTTAAGAACCGGAAACTCAAAACAGAACAACGCAAAAGAAAAGAAAGGGGTGCCTGGGTGGTGCATTCAGTTAAGCATCTGCTTTCTTCTCAGGTCATCATCTCAGGGTCCTGGGATCAAACGCTGTATCAGGGTCCCTACTAAGCAGAGAGTCTGCTTCTCCCTCTCCCTCTGCCCCTCTCCCCACTCATGCTCATACTCTCTCTCTAAGAAATAAATAAAATCTTTAAAAAAAAATGAAAAAGAAAAGACAATCTAGATGTGAACAGTGCCAAAACTGAAATGAAGAATTCAATGAATAGATTCATGGTTTGACTGCATATTAGACACAGATGAAAGAGAATTTGTGCATTAGACATTAGGTCATAAGAATATATCCAAAATAAAAATAGTAAAAGAAAAAAAAAAAAGAGGATGGCAAACACCAAAGAAAGGGAATAAATATAGAGGATAAAATGAAGTCTATCACAAATGTAATTGGTGTCCCAGACAGAAAGGAGAAAGGGAATTGGGCAGACACAATATTTTAGGAAATTATGCTGAGGAATGTCCTACATTGATGAAGGATATCAAGCCATGTGTTCCAAAAGCCCTTTGAACTCCAAGCAAAATAAATCCACAGGTAGGCTCATTATTGTACAGCTGCTGAAAATAAAAAATAAGCAGAACATCTAAAAAGCAATCTTTAAATAAACAGACTGATAGCTGACTTTTAACAGATACAATGGAAATAATAAGACAATACAGCAGGATAGCTGCCAACCAAGAATTCTAAACCCAAGGAAAATGTGTGTTTCAAGAATAAAAGTTAATCAAGGATATTTCAAGCCAAAAAGAAAAGAAAAGAAAAGTTCACCAACAGGGAATTTTGATGTTCTTCTGGTAGGAGGGCATTGATCCCAGATAGAAGGACAAAGATGAAGGAAAAGAATTAATTATTCAATAAGTCTAAATAAATACTGATGATACCAATTCTTAACAAGAAGCAGGAACATATAACCTATAAGAGAAGAGAAGTCAATTAACATAAATCAATTCAGAAATGGTACAGAAAGTGTAATTAATATGAAAGACCATATTAAAAGTTATAATTATATTCCATATTTTCTGAAAGCTAAGAGAGATTCTCCACGTTGGAGACGTTAAAGATATAAAATGACCCAAACTGAATTTCTGGAGATGAAAAACTGAAAGTCTGAGATGAAAATTACACTTGATGGGAATAATGGCAGATTAATTACTGCAGAAGAAAAGATTGGTGAATTTGAAGATGTGGCAATAGAAACTATCCAAATTGAAACACAGAAAGAATAAGTGATTAAAAACAATGAAAAGGTCATCAGTGAGCTATGGAAGAACTGTAAAGGTAATTCTAAGTTCAATATACATAAACTGAAATCTCTGAAGGCAAAACGTGGGAAGTGGAGAGAGAAAAAATATTTGAAGTAAAAATAATTGAAATTTTCAAAACTTTGATGAAAACTATGAACCCATATACCCAAGAAGCTCTATGACCATGAAGCAGAAGAAATGTAAATGAAATTATAACTAAGCCCATCATCATCAACTTACTCAATGCCAGTGGTAAACAGAGAAATTTCAAAAACAGAGGGAAAGGACAAGGTACATACAGATATAAAGAGATATAAAGAGGACAAGGTACATACAGATATAAAGAGGAAGCAGAAGTCTCATTGGAAACTGCAAACTAAAATTACAGGCTTAAACATGGATGACTCTTACAAGCATAACGTTAAATTTAAGAAGGTACAGAAGCATATATATTGTATAGTCTCATTAATATCAGGTTTGAAAAACAGGAAAAGATAATGATACTATTTAAAAAGACATACTTGAGTTGGGAAAATTATAGAGAAAATCCAGGTAGTGATTACTCTGAGTTAGGGTGCTGATTAAATTTTGGTGATTAGGGAGGAGGTTCTGATTGGCCCATGAGCTGGGGTTCTAGACTGGATGGCTATCCAGTTTCTATAACTATAAAGATATACAGTTTCTCTATTTGTTTTGGTTATTTAACTGAATTCTCTATGTTGTTTGTGTACTTTCCTATATTTTGTTGCATTTTTGGAGAATAGTTAAAAGAGGAAGGAAGAAAGGGAGAAAAGGAGGGAGAGAAAAGGAAGGAAGTATCAATGTCAGTACGGAGCAGGGAATGTTGCTCAAAATGCTGATTTCAATAAAGGTAATAAAAAACTGAAAATCTGACTCTGCTATTGATTCTGAAAATCTAAGTTAGGGTTGAGAATACCTTTGAGGGGCGCCTGGGTAGCTCAGAAGGTTAAGCCTCTGCCTTGGGTCAAGTCATAATCTCAGGGCTGGGATGGAGCCCCACATTGGGCTCTCTGCTCAGCGAGGAGCCTGCTTCTGCTTCTTTCTCTGCCTGCCTCTCTGCCTATTTGTGATCTCTCTCTCTCTGTCAAATAAATAAATAAAATCTTTTAAAAAAAAAAAAGAATATCTTTGAAAATTTTGATAATAATCACAAATAGAAATAACTTACCATAGAACTAAAAGAAGAGATCTTACTCTCTCAATTTCCTGGTATGTTTCATACCACACATGAGTATATTCAATAATCTGAATAAAAACATTAAGTAGCAGTGTAACAATAGCAAAGTCTATCAAATAAGATAATAGAAACACAGGCAAGTAGTTATGACAGGAAATGTAATTAGGTTAACTTATTAAGTGTGAAAACCAGTTGGGTTGAATTAATTTAAAAAAAATAGGGGCGCCTGGATGACTCACTCAATTAAGCATCTGCCTGTAGCTCAGATCATGATCCCAGGGTCCTGGGATCAAGTCCCTCATCAGACTCCTGCTTAGCAGGGAGCCTGCTTCCCCTCTCCCTCTGCCTGCTGCTCCCCGTACTTGTGCTCACACACTCTCTCTCTGTCAAATAAGTAAATGAAATCTTTAAAATAAATGAATAAATGTAAAAAATATAAAGTCATGAAAGGTATATGTGGGAAATAAACATCAAAAGAAAACATGAGAAACTACTTTAGAATCTATCCAGTTAGAATTCTAGCAAAAAATCTCAAGTGAGGGTGCCTGGATGGCTCAGAGGGTTAAGCCTCTGCCTTTGGCTCAGGTCATCATCTCAGGGTTCTGGGATCAAGGCCCACATCCAGCTCTCTGCTCAGCAGGAAGCCTGCTTCCCCCTATTTCTCTGCCTGCCTTTCTGCCTACTTGTGATCTCTCTCTGTCAAATAAATAAATAAAATCCTAAAAAAAAAATCTCAGGCGAGAAAGAATTGGTCATTTTATATCAATAAAAATTTAAATCCCTGATTGAATATAATAATGATGTTTTTTTATGTGCCAGATGATACCATCTGAATAAAATCCAGTTGGAAATGCAATGGGGAATTCACAGATACAATGTTTTTAGTCGATGGCAAAATAAACAGACTAAAAATAATACAGAATCTTTGAAAAATGTGATTAACAGTGTGGTCCTATTGTAGAAATAGACAAGTCCATCAATGAAAAAGAAAAAAGAGTTTAGAAATGGACCAAAGTAGAACTGGGTTTTTAGCCCATCTTCAGGCTGACATCTCCAACATAGATGACCCTACAAATGGCATTAAGACAACTGGTTGGCCATTTGGAAAAATAACCTGAATCCCAACCTCATTCCTTACACCAACTTAAATTACAGGAGGAGCAAAGATGAAATATAAAAATGAAACTAAAAATACCAGACCAAAAGAACAGAAGCGTGATTTTTTAAAAAAATTTGAAATAAGAACTGCTTTTTGAATTGTAAATAAAAACGCACAATCAAGATTGTATACATATTTTATTAAAAGGCATACATATATTTCTGCAATATGCATATGCATGTGTCAATATATGTCATAAAAGAGAGAAATGGCTAAATCTGAAATATACACATTTTGACATGATAAAGATTATAATCGAATTCTAAAGAAAAACTACCAATAAAAGTACCCTTGGACTGAATGACAAAATATCAATTTTCTTAAAGAAAAAAAAGAATAAGATGAAGGAAAAAGAAAGAACAAAATGAAAATGGACAAAGGACTCAAATATAATTTACAAAAAAAAAGGAACTGGGATGCCTGGGTGGCTCAGTTGGTTAAGTGTCTGCCTTTGGTTTGGGTCATGGCATTGAGTCCTGCATGGGGCTTCCTGCTCAGCTAGGAGCCCGCTTCTCCCTTTGACTGCTACTCCCCCTGCTGTGCTCTCTCTCTCTCTTTCAAATACATAAGTAAAATCTTTAAAAAAAATTTTGAAAAGAAGAAATACAGTCATAAATATGAAGAGATGACCTATATCTCTATTTCTTAAAGAAATTCAAATAAAACATGATTTCAGTGTCTTCTCCTTTTGAGTATCAGGTAAGTTTAAGTAGAGTTGATCATACACAGAATTGGCAGGAATATGGTATCCAATCATGTCCACACACCATTGGTGGGAGACTGAAAGACATAACCTCCTTAGCAGCAATTTTGACAAAATCTAATAAAAAACAAAGTGTTCATACTTTTATCCTAGAATTATGCTTTAGGAATTTGTCTTAAAATGACACCCACCAAGAGTAGGGAGACATGTATTTACAAAAATCTGCATTGCAATACTTTGTTTAATGGGAAAAAAAAAAAGAGGAGACATCCAAAATTTTGTCTATAATGTGGAATGTACTGCATCTTTTAAAAAATAAAACTTCTGAAGAGATTTGAATGACAGCATAAAATGCTTATAAAAATCTGAACTAAAAAAGCAAGATTCAAAGTGTAAATTCATTTTGATCCCAGGATATATTTACGTATTTTTTTGTGTGTGTATATGTATTGAGCCACATACACACTCTCACCCATATACATGTGCATATACAGATATGTATCTACATACATATGTACACACACAAGAGAAAGATAGCAGTTTACAATATTAACAGTGACAGTTATACAATTATAGCTATAAATTATAGTTATACAATTATTCATAATTTTTATATTTATATGTATTTTTCGGTGTTTCTACAAGTCTACAATTCTTTTTTAACTGTGAGAAAAAACAATTTTAGAGATAATTTATATTAGGTAATACATTTTCTTGGCCCCAGGAAAAAAATGAAGGATGTCTAGAAGATAATCAAACGCGTAATAGTCTAGGTTTAATTTTTGCTCTTAAACTGAAGTTATTTTTAGACACGGTAAGCATATAAAATTTTGAACATTAGCAGCAATCAAGTTTCAAGTTTAACAAAAGGACACAATTTCTATTGTCTTTAAGATAAGCATCAAAGAATCAGAGTCTTTGTTCTTATGGAGATTTGTGCATATAATAATCGGCAAACAATAAAACTATACTCTTGTTACTATTGTTCAAAACCAGTCCATTTAGAGAGTGCATTTAGGTTTATCCTCTAGAAATGTTTAGTTCCAGACTGATGGCCCCAGACCAATTTTTATGCAAATTATTTAAAGCATTAGCTTGAGCCAAACTTAATTACCAGGGCTCCAAGAAATAATCACGTGATCTATTTCTAAGGAAAAGTGAATGGATTTTTGGATTATCTGTTCTAATAGTCCCCTCCCATTAGCATGGATGATTGAGTTCACTGTATAAAAATGTATATATAAACTGTGGGACCCTTTATGTTTCTTTGTTTCCTCTGCCAGGAGGGATTAGGGCAAAGGACAGTGGGTGGAATTCAACTAGATTGAATGTGGAGAAGCAAACATAAAGCTTGCCCCCATGGGGTCAAGAAAGCAAGATAGAATGTGGAATGTCTGAGTGGACTGCAGAGAAAGGCAGAAGGGCTGGAGACCCCTGGAGTCATCATTAACACACAGCAGGCCTGGGTGCAAGGCAAGGAACTCACACACGTACCTCCTCTTTGTATAATATGCCCAATCCCAGCTTGGCTCAGGAATGAGCAAATGTGGTTTTCTGGATTTCTAAGCTGTGCACCTCCTTTCTTTCCTGATTGTTTATGGACTTTATTTCAGAAAATATTATAAAGAAGAAAATATGTGTATTTCTATTTCAAGAAAAGATTGTCAAAATATATAAAGCACACAGGTTGAAACAGTTCAAGAATAGGGACAAATGAAAAGGCAAGGGGGGCAGGGGGAATGCTCCACAAGAACTTTGCAATGGCCTCTCATCCTCAAAGTGAAGTGCCAGACCTTCCTAGTCAAAGGAAATCCCTAGTATTCATCAAGAGCGTTAGGCTGCCCCCTCAGACAGTCCCCACCTTATCAGCAGGGGCCCCAAGCCCTGTAGAATCCTATTCCTGATTGAATTCCTCTGAAAATTTATCAAATGGGGCACTGGGACTAGGAACACACAGGAGGCTGCTTCTGTGCTCGGAATGCTCTACTCTTTGCCTTCATGGTGCAGACAAAGCCCGATGGCAAATGACAAGTCAGGGGTCCCAGCAGGGACGCAGGAATAGGTGCTGTGGTCTGTTTCCTACCTCAATAGTGATAGAGAATTTCACTCAAACAGTGAATGTCCTCTCTCAACATCATCCACCCAACAAACATTGGTGGTGACTAGTAACTTCACCGGGAGACAGATCCTTGTATAATGCCAAAGACAGAGGGAATCTAAGATATTATCTAGTTCTCCAGCCTTAAAAATAAATAGATAATGAAACTGTAGCCCAAAGGGGTCGTGATTTGCCTAAAAGGTCAAGTTCTTCTGTCAGGTTTCTTTGCAAGTATAGTATACAGAAGGCTTAGCAGCCTAAGGCACTTACCTTGTTGCTAAAGGAGGAGATGGAAAGCAAGTTATGGTCCCTAACCACTATTTGCAGATATTGATGAGTATCATAATGGACAGCCAACTAAATAGACATTTATTGATCACTCCTTACTAGTAAGTACTGGGGCAAAATATGAATAAAGCATAGTTTTTTAATGTTCACAATGCTCATAGCCTAGTAAGAGAGATAAACAGATACAACTATAATGTAATAAGATGAATAAATATATAATTGAGCAAAGGAACCCAATAAGCAAAAATGTGGAAATGACTGATCCTGTCTAGTGATGCCGATGATGCTACAAAAAAAGGTAAATTGATGACTTAGTTTTGAAAGATGATGAGAATTTTACCAGATAGAAAGGGGGAAATACGGGTATTTCAACCAGTGAGAACATGTGTTAAATGGACACAGAGGCAAGAAATAAAGTAATGTGTTTAGCAAATGGTGAGTATGTGGGGACATAGAACTGAAAGGTAGGTGGTTTGGCCAAAAGACAAAAAAAGAGGAACATTCAAGAAGAGAGAGCTACTCAGCAGCTGAATTTCTCAAGTGTTTTTCAACGTTCAAGAAGACTAGACATTGGGCGAAAGTAACTGGATTTAACTGGACGCAAATACCTTTTAGTTACAAATTTTTCTTCTATGATATCACTGAGAGCATTTTTCTCTGTTTTCCAAATTGTTTCATTATCATTATTAGATTATATAATATGCATTTGCTGTGAAATATAAACTATAGGTGAGTACATATTACAAAAAAAATGAAATTCACAAAAAATGAAATCATTTCCTACATTCTACAATCTTTGAAAACCTCATGTTTTAATGGTTGCTATCACAAAAAAATTAGACTTCTTCTAATCCTTAAATTAGAAATTCTATTGCTATTTTCTGTCCTCTGTATCTATCATCTTTTCATGTTTCATTTTACTCCCTAACTTTTGCCCCCTTTGTGAATTCTAATTCAAAAGTTTGATTTCTAAAGCATTAATTTGTGAATAGTGTTCATTCTCTTTTCTGACATCCTTTGCTGATGTTCATAATGTCATCATGTTCTTAGGCTTGTAGATTTTTCCGATCGTCTTAAACAGTTTCCTTCTCATTTAATCCGTCTTTTCATTTCCTTATTCATCAGTTCTTAGAGTTCATTGCAAACACAAAAACTGTCTATGTTTTTTGTTTTCCTGAATTTATCTTTTATGAAAATATTTTCCCTTACTATAATTCCCCTCTTTTATTATGTTTTATTTTTAAGTCTTCTGTTTGTTTTGATAGCTAGAAATAGTTATCCAGGCAAGATATCAGGAAATAAATGAAGAAATCTCCTTCACTTTCCTTCCTTCCTTCCTTCCTTCTTTCCTTCCTTCCTTCCCAGATTTTATTTATTTTTCAGAGAGAGAGAGAGAGAGAGAGAGAAAGTAGAAGCAGAGAGAAAAGCAGGCAGAGGGAGAGGGAGGCTCCCCGCTAAACAAGGGCCCCGATGCAGGACTCAGTCCCAGGACCCTGGGATCATGGCCTAAGATGAAGGCAGATGCTTAACCAACTGAGCCACCTAGGCGTCCCTCCACTTCACTTTCCATGTGCTGTAATCCTTTTCTCCATCCAGCTATTCTGGCATCCATCCAGTATTTATCTAGGATAAATGTGGAATGCAAAACCTATAGCTCTAGTTTTCTCAGAAAAAGGATTGATTTTTTCCCATCTTATTCCTTGAAGTTGAATTTATATACTTGATTTTAGAATTTAACATTTATCCTTGTCAAATTTCTTCTTGTTTCATTTAATCTATTTAAGAGTGCTTCAGTGTTGATTTTGTTGTCCAATATACTTGTTATCCTTTTCAGTTTCCAGTGATCTAAAAATCTACTAACGTGAGGGTTTTTTTTCATAAATTAGGAACTTTGTTTCATATCTTACTAGAAAGAACTTTATGCACATTCAGTGTCTTTTTCCTTACAACTATGCATTTTGAGAACAAGTATTGTGTCTATTTTATTTAAGATCTATTCCCAGCTCTTGACATATCTGCAATTTAGTAGCACATAATACAGAATCAAATAAGTGACCAATAATGTGTGGTATTATCACTCTATATGGTACCCAAAGGTGAAATAAAAAGGGTCTGGAGGAAAAGAAGTTGCACAGCTTTCTTCTCCACATGAAAATTTTGTGACCAGTAGTATCATGACATTGTCTAAAGGACAAAGGGCACACATAGAATTTTCATATGTTTCCAGTGGGAGTATAAGGTGGAGCATACTCTTCCAAGTGCTGTTCTTCCAGAATTTAGTAAAAGCCAAATGTATGTGGTGCTTATTATTTAGCAGTGTCACTCCTGAGTTTATACTCAAGTGAATATATGAATACATATATCTACCAAAAGACATGCACATAAATGTTTTTAGCAGTGTTCTTTATAATAGCCCCAAACTGAAAACAATTCAACATCCACAAGACATAATATATTTGGATAGTGGAATAGTATACATCCATGAAAAAGAGTAAACAATTGACATATACAACAAAGGGGGGTAATCTCACAGAGAACATGTGAAAAAGCAAGTTATAAGAGCACATATAATGTATTATTCTGTTTTTATTAATTTCAAAAACAGACAAAACTATTGCCTCTTACCTGTTGTGGGGAATCCATTGGTATCAACAGAGGGAGCCACTTGTGCTAGAAATGTTCTTGTCCTAGGTGATCACACAGGGAGAGACATGTATGTGTATGTGAAAAGTCTTCAAGCTATATACTTACGACTTGTGTGTTTTCCTGTAAACTAGGTATACTTCAACTTAACAATTAAAAGGCAAAATAAGGATATTTCCAAGCAAGACAAAAAGGAAGAAAGAATTTATAGTTGAAAATTTTGAAAGCAGAGTGGAGATCACAACACTTACTTTCAGGGCTAATGTGGTAATTAGAGAGAATATACGTGAAGGGTCTGGGCCAAGTTTGGCATTTTTCATCGGATAGGTAATTTGCAGATACACATATATCCTAGGCCAGTACTTCTCAAGCTTTAATGCACATATAGATCACCAAGAAATCTTGTTAAAATGCAGAAATGACTCTAGATCTCTCAATGAGGCCTGAACTCCTATATTTTTGAAATTCCAGTGTTGCTTACTCACAGACCATAGTTTAAGTAGCACTAGAGTGGAATGGAGGTGAATGGGGGTTTATCAGCAGGAGAAATATCTTGATCAAATCTATGTTTTAAAAGGTATCTCAGCTAGCAATTCAGAGGATAGACTGCAGGAAAAGAAAATGACAAATCCAAGAAAGAGACAATATATCCTTAAAAGAGGAAAGGGGAAGGGGAAATGAAACGTGGAAAAAGAGAAACATTTTGCAGAATCATCAAGACATGGCATTTCCTTGAATTTTAGAAGTGATGACAGAAAGTCATCAAAGACAGCTTGAGAAATTTAGCTTCAGTGATCAGACAGATAAATATGCCTCCATTGTAATTATTTTATCAGATCCTTTTGATCAAAATTGAGCTCAAGAGGAATGATGTCATAAACTTTGGCGGGGGGGGGGGGGGTCATGCTAGCAGAGAATGAACCAAGGGGAAGCCATAGAGTAGGCAGCTTAAGAATAGTTGCATAAAAAAGGAAACTGTAAAGATAAAGGGTTGTAGCTTTCCAGTTAGCTTTGCTGGAGTAACAGGTAATCCTAAAAGTCCCATTGGTTTACCACAACAAAGGTATGTTGTGTCTCCACTGGGTTCTGCTCCACATGCCTTCATTCCAGGATATAGACTAAAGGAGCACACCCTCTTAGGAGCAAGAAAGTTATAGGAAACATGCAATGAATCTTAAAGCTTCTGCTCAAATGCAGTGCACATCGTGTGTGTTGCTGTGCCATTTTGTAGACCAAGTCACACTAACAGGCCTGGTGTCAGTGAGGTGGGAACAAATGTTTGTCCCACAGGGGCCACTGCAGATCACCTCGTCACAGACATGGTGCTGACTCCTCTTACAGGAAGAAATAGGGATCAGTTGAAACAATAATGCAGTCTACTGCAGGAATGTACCCAGCAGAGTCTAAGCCCCACTGTATGCCCTTCATGCCAATAAAAGTTTAGCTCTGGATTTCTTTTTTTAGTTCAACAGTTAAATATTCTCAGCATAAAAAAAAAAAAGTATATTCTCAGCATAAAACCTTTCATTAAAATGAGGCAAATGGACAGATTTCAATTTCCTCTCTTAACGAGCACTTAAATATTCAAAACTCTACAGGGGAGGGGAGGGGGAGAAGCCAGGGGGTGTGGAAGAGCAACCATTACTAGATAATCAGCCTTGGAGTAATCAAGAGTTGGCTGAATTCTTTCCTGACCTTTGCTATTTTTAGTAGGTGTCTTAACAGAATGGTTGAGCTGTTAGGTGACCAGATCCTTGCATGCTCACATTCCTTAAGTTGTTCATGCTCTTTTAATGGGAGAATGAGAATACCAGTATTTTAATTTTCTAGGAATCCTCAGTACAGGAAATGTATGCATCTTAAAGGTAAATTAAGTATAGATAACCCATACAGCCAATGAATTATTCAAAATTTCAAAACTTCCAGGTTGTGTCCATCCACATTCAACGCATTGATAAGCTAAACACCAATTACACCAGTCGGTTCAGAGAAGGGGTTCTTGCCTAATTACCTGGCTATTTCTCAGAAAATAATTGACATAAGTCTGATGATTTGCAAAATTGCCCACTTGGGTTGGAAACTGTTCTCTGCCTCTCCATGCATGATGGAAACACAGTTTCTGAATGTTCTGCTTTTTCAAACCAGGGATAAACCTACAGTCATGCGTGTCTCATTTCTTTTATTTTTCAATCACTCTTCTTAACAGGACAAGAGCATGATTCAACGAAGAATGAAATAAAAATTGAGGCAGACTCCCAGAGCTCATATATGGAAACAGAAGGTATTGAAAACCAGAATGCCTTGTTATCTGAGAATGAGATGAAACAGTGAACCATGACTTCTGTTTATCCTGGATTTGTGAGGAGTGTGCATGTGTGTTTTAGGCAATGATTACCAGAATACGGCTCTGTGTGCCTCAGAAAATTTGGGAAGGGAAGAAGAAAAGGACATTGACTTTCTCTGCTTTAGTCACTGTGTTTTCTCCATGATTCCGATGAAAACATCCCTGAGTCTCCTTCTGTCTCATTCTATTTAGAGCTTTCACCAAACCCGGAAGGTGCCGTGACCATGGAGCAACCAGAAGTGATCCCGCTAACAGATGACCAAGAAGACAAAGAAGGTGAAAAAGGTAGGACTCCTCTTAAATTAACGCATGAGGAATGAAGAGTTTCTTTGGACTCCCACCTAGAATGCAAACATCATTTACCCTCCTGCAAGGATAGTCTGTAAAAGGGGGAAAATGAGTATTTCTTTCATCCTAAACCTACTTGTGAGCATAGAATGTAAAATTTGTGAGTGTAAAATCTAGAAGTAGCAGAAGAAGAGACTTGCAATAGTTTTTTTTGCCCTCTCAAGTAATTTGAAGATGTTTTTTGTTATTCATTTCAATTTCATTTAAAAAAATCATGAAATACAAAAATTATAGTATTGAGAAAGCTCCATAAGGAATCAAAATTGTGGGCTAGATGGATCTAGATGGATAAGTGTCTTAGAAAGTCTGGGATGGCTTTAAAACACAAAGATAAGCCTTTCTATATTGATTTCCTTCTGTCATCCTTCATATGGTAATGATTAAGGAAGCAATTTATGTAAAATATACACATTATATGAACCTTCTAAATTGCATGCTTTGTCCACTAATATTAGGATACAGTAATATTGAATACTGTTTAAAAAATTACTGAGCATCATAATGATTTCTGAAGACATAGGAGGAGCAAACACTTTATAAATTTTAAAGCAGTATTTGGGGCATCAAGCCAATATATTGGAGTAAAGACAAGAATCCTTTTAGAATATCTATATTAAAAAACTTTTATCAAAGAAATTTAGTGCTTATTGAAGAACTTGATGAGTTCCATTTTAAAATATAAAGCAATCTCTTAAAAGAAGCTCAAATATGAAATAAAAAATGAAAC
>PITA01002637.1:80642-156707 GCA_004023965.1 Spilogale gracilis | reverse complement strand
TGCTAGGACTTCTAACACTATGTTGAACAGTAGTGGTGAGAGTGGGCATCCCTGCCTTGTTCCTGATCTCAGAGGAAAGGCTGTCAGTTTTTCCCCATTGAGGATGATATTCGCTGTGGGTTTTTCGTAGATAGATTTTATGAGGTTGAGAAATGTTCCCTCTATCCCTATACTTTGGAGAGTTTTGATCAGGAACGGTAACATTTCCCTTTTTAAATGTATTTTTCATCCAACAAGAATTTATTGTGTATTATGTGCAAGTTACCACACTAGGATGCTGGGAATGTCACAGTGGATGAGGACAATGAGATGCTTGCCCATCTGGGGCTCAGAGTGGGAGAGGCTGCCATTAAGTAGACAATACACAAGAGCAGTAAAAGCCCTGAAACTAACTTTCCCTCTTAACTGCTTCCTTTCACTGTGGCCTTCTGTAATAGTACTTAGAGGTTATGGTCAAGTCCTCCTGTCAGTTTACATTCATTCATTCATTCATTACTCTTTCAACAAATATTTATTTGAATGACTCTATCATCTTTTTAACAAGTGAATGATAGAAAGATGAGTTAGTTCTGCCCTCAAGTATCTTATGGTAGAACATGGTTGATAACATATGTATAACATGGTTGTGAAGTTGTCCCTCAACAGGGTTATGGAAGTTCAGATAAAGAAGGAATTATTTCTGGTTGTCAGGGTCAGGAAAAGCTCCATGGATGAATAGGCTATAGATGGGGCCTTATGATTAGTGAGGTTATGGACAAATGGTAAAAAGAAAAGGATATCCTAGGTGAAGGACAGAAAAACAAAAGCATATTTTGGGAGCTCAGAAAGCATCAACAAGCAAGAGAAAATATTTCAGTTTGGCTGACTTCTCATTTCAGTTTTGTTGGGTAAGTTGGGGAAGGTGAGGAGATACAAAGAGAAAAGAGGAGTGTCAAAACCATCTAATAGATGCTTATTGCCAGGGACCACCATAGAATCCTCATTTATTTGGAAGCTCTTTTATGAGGCAGACTTTGAAATTTAGGTATTCTATAACCAACGCACTCCAATGATGCTGGTTCTCTAAGTTCCCATTCTCTTACATTATCTAGTTATTCAGGAATGTACAACATTAAACATGATAGATTCTGGGGCCAAATAATCAACAATAGTTGGAAACATGTACCTTGGAAAGACAGGTCCTCATTTTGAAATTGAATCCCAGACAAGACTTCTGGAATTTTGGGTTTGGTTACATTGAACTTGTATGAAGTTCACCAAAGTTCACTTCTAGGGAGCCTGGAGAAAGTTAGGCATAAATGAGAACCAGCCCATGTGGTGGCCCGCAAACATGCATCCATAGGTCCAGACAGGCGTGCCCCAGCCCTTTGTAGCTTCAGATGGAAACCAGATGAAATGCCAGGGCATTGAAAAGTTTTAGCCGGAAGCCTGGCCAGCTCAGTGCCTTCCACCAGCTCTCAGTGGTTTTATTTCCATTTGATCCTGAGCTTACTGCAGGGTGCCTATCCTGTCCACAGAAAATAAGAAGCTTGAAGAAATAGATGGGCCCAAACTACTGGACTGCCCTCACTATCCAAAAAATTTATGACAGATGTGATCACCCCATATTTCAATGTAAGTCACAGCATGAAAGAAGTTTGACTTGCTTGGGCTCCCATTATTGGATTTTTCCAGTTGGCATCAACTTCCGTTCCTGGGCAGAATTATGGGAAGAAAGAAAATAGAAAAAACATCTTATCTTACTGAGCAGGATGTTTTACTGCAGATTATCAATTATGTTAGCATTCTGATTCACCTGTATAATGGATCCACTTATCACAATTCTGAATTGTGAGTGGTATTTAACTTACAAAAGAATAAAAGCCATGACAGCTAATGCTTTTAGTGTACTTTTTTTTTGCTTAAAGAAATTTTAAGAAAGTTCAGCACTGCATCTATTTGGATTTTTCTCCTTTATAAAAACTAAAGATGCAAACTTTAAAACCAAATAGATGCTAAAGTGATTCCCATTTGAATATGCTTCAGTAACTGAGGTGATGCTTTGGTGCTTTGTTAAGAAGCATTAGACAGAAATTTGTGTGTGATATGGTTTAATGTGTATTTATTACAACAACTTAAAACACACCTGAGCTCTCCATCTTTGCTTCCCTTCATAGTCCCATAAAAACTTACTTAGGTCCTAAAATGCTGCTCAAAGAAACTTAAAAAGCGCTTTCTATGTCACATGAATAAAATGTACAAATGAAGGCAATGTGTTTTGATGTTGTAAAATAAGTTTGAAAGGCAGCATCAAAATGAATCTATTTTTAAAGGTCTGCATTTCATACAGAGTGGTAATGTGCATTTTATTGTTCATTTGCAAGGTCCAGTACAAAGGAATACAATATTCCCCCTTCCACGAGGCAGGCTGCAACAATCCATTAAATTTTAGACATTTTGGTTCCAATAGGAAAGAAGGAAAAGTTTCCTCATATGTGTTCTAATATATCTTACTTCAATATCTAAGATGTCTATCACCATAAAAGCAAAGTATACATATGTATTTTTTCCCCAACCAGATTTGCCTTTTTAGTTTAAACCACTGGGTTAACAACGGGGGGTGAGGGGGAATGAGAAAAAGAAAGAAAGGTGCAATCACTGATTTTTTTTTTCTTGCAATGTTCCCCAGGAAAGTGGCAGAACTGAGTGATATAAGCACCCCAGGGTTAGCAGCCGGAGGGCAAAAACCACTTTTTATCTATGATTGACAAATAATACATAATGAGAAGAGAGAGGCAATTCAAGTTTTAAATTTCACTCTTTCTTTGGCTTTTCAGGGCAGCTGGGCACTGCTGTTCTCACTTGGTAACCTTTGAGGTGCTGCCAGGAAAGGGGACCCAAGTGACAATTGTTTCTCTCCTCCTACAACCCCCCAAAGCCTCGGTAAATATGTGTGGCTTGCTCTTTCAAAGAGGATCCAGCTGCTAACAATTCTGCCATTTCTCCTCGGAATGAAAATCCTGAGGGTCTGGAAATGTATTGCATGGTTATAATGACCACGGTAGTGTGAAGCTGAGATTTAAAATCCCTAAAAGTGGCATCCGTAAGTGGCAAGTCCATTGGTAGCTGATGAGTAAGCAGTTGGAGAGAGAATATTCTATAAGAGAAATCAAATCAGAGCTCTGTCACAAGTGAGCTTTAGAAAGCAGTGCTATAGATTTGAAACATTTTTATATCTCATAAAATTAAGACCTGTTTAATGTAAGTAAGTTAGGAAGCATGCAAGAGAAAAATCATCAATGAACTCAAAATCTAGAGATAGTTAACTTAATAATTCTGATCTCTTTGAGATTTCTTTCCACATTTCTGTATCTCTACTTCTGTATTTTGTCCTTGTCAATACTAATATCTCTACCTCCATCTCTCTATAACTATATCTACATACATTACATAGCCTTACATACTTGCGTATATATCCTTATATACATTACATATCTTTACGCACATCTAACAACCTAAGTGGCCTCTGATGCAGTCTTTCTAATACCTCTGACTTCAACCAAATGAGATGCTTGCCCATCTGGGTTTGGTTTCCCCCGTGTTTCCCATCAAAACCACAAATGACAATTCTCTTTCCAAAGGATAGATATTGACTAGGCCTAAAATCTTAGATTCATCATCTACTCTTCTCTTTCTCTAGCACTCTGCTCCAATGCAGCAGCAATACCTACTGACTCTATCTTAAGTATTTATTCAGAATCCAGCCAGTTCTCATCTACTCCATCCCGCCACCATGTCCAGCTATCATCATCTCCTGCAGTTTCTTAACTGGTCTCTGAGCCTTGCCTTGGTCTCCTTCCCCTTCCAGCACAATGGCAAGGCTGAGACTTACTCAGTGTAAGTTAGATCATTCAACTCTTCTGCACTGGCTTCTCATCTCATTCAGAGTAAAATCCAAAGTTTATATAAATGGCTAAATGGTCTTTTAATGAGGATGATGTTGGCATTTCAGGCGAAGACGGTTTTTCACTGTACAAATTGTCTTGGGGATTACAAGATCTTTGTTACCTCTGCTCCTCCTAAGTGCCAGTAGAGTCTCAGAGTCACTATGACAACCAAAGAATATCTTACCCCATTTCTAATAATACTGTGAGGGGACTACCCTTCCCCCATCCCCAACTGGAGAGCCATTTTAGCTTCTCTATTCACACTCCTCCCTTAACTCATCGATGCCAACTTAGCCTTTGGTTTATTCTGTCAGAGTCTTGCTGTTTCTGGGGGAGGCTAACAATATCGCTATCCCAGGTGCCTTGAACTTGCTGTTATATCTTCCTGGAATTTTCCCCCTGACCAAGTTACCTTAGTAGTTAATAGGTCTTTACACAAATGTCATCTACTCTGAGAGACAGTCTTCTCACCGATTACTTCATATTTCCTTGCTCTGCTTTATTTTTGTTCCCCAGCACTTTACAATAATAAACATACTACTTATTTCTTTATTAATCTTAGTTATTGTAATCTAGTGTTCTTCCGTATTAGAATATAAGTGCTACAAGGACAGAGACTTAGTCTATTTTGTTTGTAACTGTATTGTCAATATCTACAGCATTCCTGGCATCTATCAGCACTCAATAAATAAGGATCACTAAGGATTTAAAAAATATAAATATTTTTATGTACTATATATCAGAATAATTGGCTAAATTAATGGTCTTGATCTTTTTTTATATCAGGAAACTTTCTGAAAACTCAGCGGAAGCTGATTCTTCACCCAAAGAAAATGCCTATTTGTGTGTATGTATGTGCATGTGAGAAATCCAATATTTTCTTTACAGTAACTTGACGAAAAGATGAGATAACTAATATGGGAATGGGGTAGATCAGTGACAAGTAAATGACTACCCTTTAAAGAACTACCAAGGGAGGGACACCTGGGTGGCTCAGTTGGTTAAGCGACTGCCTTTGGCTCAGGTCATGATCCCGGAGACCCAGGATCGAGTCCCACATCGGGCTCCCTGCTCGGCGGGAAGCCTGCTTCTCCCTCTCTCACTCCCCCTGCTTGTGTTCCCTCTCTGCCTGTGTTTCTCTCTGTCAAATAAATAAAACCTTAAAAAAAAAAAGAAAAAAGAAATACCGAGGGACCAGCTTTAATCTGGAAACCATGAGGGAGGACTTACGTCAGGTCTTTCCCCATTCTGCTGGTTTTCCACTGGCCTGGAGGAAAGATTTAACTACATACACATTAAATTTGCAGAGACAGAAAGCAAGAAGGGAGAATTCTCAAATAAAATCCCAAAAGACACTGACAGTTGAAATAATAGGCCAATATAAACACAATGAGATTTAACAGGGATAAATATGAAGCCCGAAAGTCCAACTGTGGAATCACATGGTGAGGAAGATGAGCTTTAACAGAACTTGGGGGGTTCCAGTTGACTGCAATCATAATGTGAGTCAACAGAGATTTACAGCTGCCAAAAAAACTAATTAAACTTTGAGGTTGCATAAATAAAGTTATAGTAATGAAGTGATTCAATACATTTCTGCTGTACTTTGTTGGGCCAGATAATACCTGTAATGTTATGTCTAGTTTGGGGTGCCAAAAGTCTTGATGGAATGTAACAAACCAGAGAAGAGTTAACTAACAGTTAGGAGGGCATTACTAACCTGAAACGATATTTTACCTGAAAAATGGAAGACTTTGAGGTAACATGATCATAGTCTTTATGTATTAAAACGTCCTCATGTGATAGTTGTTATTTCAGAGGGAAAATGGAAGACCAAGGAAGAAAAGTGAAAATAAATCATCTTTCCTTATACATGACAGAGGATGCTTGTGCAGCACAGACTGAAAATTAAAATAGGCTTGCCCTCACCGGAGAGTGAAGATTTTAGAAAGCAACTTGGTAGGAATGTCACAGAAATAATTAAAGCACTGCATTGTTCTTCTGGCCGTGGAATTCTGTCACCTTCATTGTATTCTATCGCCTCTTCCCTCCTTGTGGGATACTAGTAGGTAACCTCACTGACAATGTCTCAATGTAAAATCCTGTGGTTCAAATGACAGGTTTAGAATTTCCCTGTATTTCCATTAACATCCCTGAATGTAAGAATTTGCTTCACTTCTGCATGAGGTTTCCTGCATGGAGAGGGTGAGTTACTCTTTCAAAGATGACTGAGAAAATTGCTTTCACCAGGCCATTGTTAAACTGGGTGTAAAGCTCGGGGAGGAGGATATGAATCTTGGAGAGATTTTTCTGAAAGAAAAAGGATCAGCATTTCTAGTAGGAATTGTAAATTTATGGCACGTAAATATATGGCATCCAACAGGGATTACAAATCAGTAGAGCCAGGCAGGTGTAGGGCAGCAGTGAGTGGTGCGCTGTGGCTCACCCCGCAGCCTGTATCTCACTAAAAATGAACAGGTAGGGGTGCCATGTGGGCTCAGTCTCTTAAGCAGCTGCCTTGAGCTCAGGTCATGATCCCAGGATTCTGGGATCAAGCCCTGCATAGGGCTCCCAGCTTAGCAGGGAGCCTGCTTCTCCCTCTCCCTCTGCCTGCTGCTCCCCCTCCTTATGTGCTCTCTCTCTGTCAAATCAATAAAGAAAATCTTAAAAACGACAACAACAAAAACCCCACCAGAAAGGTATTACCAACTCCAGCCAACTTTTTCACATGGTAGGGCAGCTTCAGTGTTGCTAGATATCCCCATTTTCAAGAAAACCTCGAAATCCAGATTTTTACATAAAATCTCCTGATTTTAAATGCTGGCAAGTAATTCAAATTAAAAACTAAATCACAAAAAGAAACAATCCCACTGCTAACACAATACATCTGTATTTCAGAGGGTTTGTGATTGCAGCTGTAAAATGAGTTTCTGGGTTCTCTCCAAAGTCCACTTCATCTTACAATGCACCTCTGGTGTCCCAGAAAATCAATTCTCAAACCAAATTAAACAAATATATTTGGGCCCTTAATAAGGGAAAAGCAGTTTGCTAGATATTTGGAAAATATTAACATGGCTAGCTATGATCTTTGTTCTCAAAGTTCACAACTTTGCAGTCAGGTTAGGACAAAGACCATTATGACTATACTTGAAGACTAACATGTAGTTTTACGAGCAGTTCAAATACAGTGCTGGGAAGGGAAACACTGGAACCTTGGAAGAGTCAGAGGAAGTTGCATTAAAGATGACCATCTGTGGTCAGCCATGGAAGATTGTCGTAAGTGATGAATGAAGTGGGGAGCCATTCTTGGGGGAAAAGAAAGGCCATGAGGAAGGGGACAGGGACAGAAAGGGGAGAAGCATTTCAAGAACTAGTGTTTAAGTAGTTTACCTGGAACAAAGGAGAGGTGTTGGGGATTTGTAGGAGAAAACTTCTAAGGGAGGATAAAGATCAAAGGCAGGTTAAAGAGCCTGATTTTTTTTTTTTTTAAATATCTTATTTATTTATTTGACCGAGAAACACAGCGAGAAAAGGAACGCAAGCAGGGGGAGTGACAGAGGGAGAAGCTTCCCACCAAGCAGGGAGCCCCATGCGGGTCTCAATCCCTGGTCTCCGGGATCATGACCTGAGCCGAAGGCAGTCACTTACCCAACTGAGCCACCCAGGCGCCACTAAAGAGCCTGATTTAATTCAACAAATAGTGTGTGAGAGGCAGGACAAGGCAGCGTGATATCACGGGGAATGAGCAGGTATTCCCTGCTTAAATCGCAGTGGTCTTACCGGTCGACTGCGTAGCCCTGAACAAACCTTTTAAATTCCCTACATGTCATTTTCCTTCTTGTCGCGTGAGGTGTCACCTGCTTCAAAAAGTCAATTCTTTCTTTTTTTTTTTTTAAGATTTTATTTAGTAAGTCAATTCTTGTCAACCTTGTCAATTAAGTATTATTAGTGAGAGGCAACCTCAAAAGGTTTTGGACTAGAGGTAACATGTGATGGGAACTGTGCTTCGGGAAAGATTAACTGGCAATTATGCTCTGAATGCACCATGGGACGGGCAGAAAGGACGCTAGGAAGTGAAGTTGTTTGCAATATACATATTTTCAAGTACATAACAAAACACGTAGAGTCTTCTAAATTGAAAAAAGTACAAAGGGCTGGTAAGGAAAAATAAGTCTCTTCTCTCTGACTGCCCTCTAAGTACCCAGCTGTCTTTGTCAGAGGCCATCGCAATGACCAGTTTTTATGGTTTTTCCGAGATTATCCACCTATTTAAAAAAACACATGTATGAATGATTTCAGTTTTGGAGCTCCTTTCATTTCAGATTAAGGGGAGAATTTTAGCTGTGCCACAGTGTGAGCCTGCATTCCATTTCAAGCTGCCAAGGAGATGGGAGGTTGCAAAATGTGTGGAATGTGCAGGAGTGGCCCTGGGCGGTCACCTGGGGCCGGTGGGATTTCCAGGTCACCAGAATGTCTCTGGCTTGCTCCCTGGGGTCATATGACCCAGGATTTGAAAAGTATTAACCTTTTAGCTATTAAGAACACTTCTCCACTTTCCAGTTTAATCTATGTGTCTGAAAGATGTTGGGTGGTCTGCGGTGACTCATCTCAAGGCTCCTGGAGTTTGAAGATAGAGCTGAGGATGAGAAAGAGAGGGGATGAGTTTCAGCAGTTACTTTCTACTGGGCAATCATTTTTTAGAACTCCCCAGTGCCTTTATTAATCCCTACAGTTCAGCTCCACTGAATATATGCAAGCTTTTCTTCCTCTTTGACCTTGTCTAAACTTTGGCCTCAACCTGGACAGAGTCTTTAAGGATCCCAGTATACACTACAGACACTTCCAGTGACTATGCCTTCTCACGCTGATGCCCCTTCCTAAAATACCCTCCTTTGTCCTCCTTGATTAAGGACTGCTAAATCTGCTGCTAAGTCTACAGAGTACTACTCAAGCTTGTTTTATTCCAGGAAGACGGAATACCTTGGTAGCTAAGCAACAACACTGTAGGACCTGACTGTATGTGCTCCATGCCTAATCCCACTTTTCAACTTTGGGCAAGTTAATCTCTCTAAGCCTCAATTTCTTTGTCTGTATAATATTGATGATAATGGTTGGAATTTATAGGGCTGTGAGATTAAATGATATATCGTTAAATACATTGGGGACATGGGGAGTGTTTAATAGATGTTAATGTGATGGTAAAGATTCTGCAATTTCTCTGAAGCACATGATGTTCCTTCTCTGGTCTTCTCTACATCAATATGCCCTGAGTCACAATGTAGTGGTTAATTAAATGCTATCTTTTATTGTTTACTAATTATTTCTTATATTTTATGGATTGATCCCCTCAAATAGCTTTTAAATGCTTTAAGCATAGGAACTGTGCATTTCATTATAATTCTTTCTGCGCAGAGAGTGCCTATTCTAAAAGTATGTAAATAATTAACTACTATAAAAAATTAATTATTTTTCGGGGCACCTGGGTGGCTCAGTGGTTAAGCCTCTGCCTTCGGCTCAGGTCATGATCCCAGAGTCCCGAGATCGAGCCCTACATCGGGCTGCCTGCTTGGCGGGAAGCCTGCTTCTCCCTCTCTCACTCCTGCTGCTTGTGTTCCCTCTCTAGCTGTGTTTCTCTTGGTCAAATAAATTTTTAAAAAAATCTTTAAAAGATTAATTATTTTTCAAACTAACATTAGTTTTAGAGAAAAGTCCAATTGCCTCTTTGGGATAAAGACTGGGAAACATTTTAAGAACAACTTCAGGGCAATGAACAAAAAGAAATTCGAAAATGAAATGAGTATTTCCTACTTTGATGCAGTCATTAAGGTCCAAAATGCCATTTCCAGAAAGTCTATATTTAGATCCATTACAGCTCTGAAAATTCTAATTTCTCATTTTTTTTCTTTTTTTAAAATTTTTTTTAATTTTTTTCAGTGTTCCAAGATTCATTGCCCATTCCCCACACCCAGTGCTCCATGCAATACGTGCCCTCAGTACCCACCACCAGGCTCTCCCATCCCCCCACCCCCTCCCTCCAAGTCCCTCAGTTTGTTTCTGTGTCCAAAGTCTCTGTTGTTTCATTTCTCTCCCTGAATTACCCTACTTCCCATTTCCTTTCCTTCTCCTACTGTCCTCTAGGTTACCCCTTATGCACCACAAGTAAGTGAAACCATGTGATACTTGGCTTTCTCTAATTGGCTTATTTCACTCAGCATAATCTCTTCCAATCCAGTCCATGTTGCTACAAAAGTTGGATATTCATCCTTTCTGATGGAGGCGTAGTATTCCATTGTATATATGTACCACATCTTCTTTATCCATTCATCTGTTGAAGGGCACCTTGGCTCTTTCCACAGTTTGGCGATTGTGGCCATTGCTGCTATTAACATTGGGGTACATTGTGGTGAACATCCCCAGTTGTATATAAATCTTCTTGTAAGTAATATCTCATCTCCAGCAAGCTTCTTTTTTGTTATGGATTCTGGACAGATTACTGGCAGAAATCAATTCATAGACCACAGTAATACCTAGCATTATAGTAATCTTAATACCATACCACTCCTGCAGGTCTATCCCAAAGCTGAGAAACCTCATTATTCTTGTTTAATATTAGTTTGTAAGAAATATTTTGGTCTACATTTTTAAGAGGCAATATGCATCATTATATGTGCATGAAACATGTGGACTTCCCCAGCCATTAAACTTTCTTTTCAATCTTATTTGTTTATTTGACAGAGACACAGTGAGAGAGGAAACACAAACAGGGGGAGTGGGAGAGGGAGAAGAAGGCTCCATGCTGAGCAAGGAGCCCCGTGTGGGGCTCAATCCCAGGACACTGGGATCATGACCTGAGCAGATGGCAGACGCTTAAGACTGAGCCACCCAGGCGCCACCCCTCACCCCCCCAGCGATTCAACTTAAAATGTAATCTTGTTCATGCCATGTGACATGGTTGCTTGCCAAGAGTATAAGAATTTCATAGCTGAAGCCAATTTATTTGATACTTAAAACACTTGTACTTTTCTTCCAAGGGTATATCAGAAAGAGTATCTGCATTTTAGGATCTTAAAATTCAGTTAATACGTCTTAGAAAAATGAACGGGTAGATATTGGAAGAGGCAGAGGACACTGATGGTTGTCTTTACAGAAGTATGCGTTCTCTACTTTTCCTCCCCAAGAGAATCCCAATTTTGTTTTATTCATCACTCTTCTATTATGCAGCCGAGTACCACAAGGAAAACTGACAAAGGGTGGCCACAAGTCCACCCCTCTACTGCCTGGAACATTGCTACACAAGTGGGCATGTAACCCATTTTCAAACAAAGACACACAAAAGGGAATTGCGGGGGATTTCAGGAAGTTTTCTCTCTTTTATGAGAAAGTTCTGAAAGCTATTTTTTTCCCCTCAAGGCCATGGTCGCTCATTATGGTGGGGTTTGGATTTTCTGAAGCCATCCTGCTCCATTCCAAGGATCATATCCTGTGGGACAGAGCTGAGAGAACTGCAGGGAAATTCAGTCAGAACCACTGGATAATTCCTCCTCCAAAGTTCAGCCTACCACTGAATTTAGAGCTATGTAAGCCAACAATTTCCCTAATGTTTCATCCATTTTGAGTTTTCTATTGCTTGTCACTGAGGGCATACTAACTGAAACAGAAACATTCTGAATTTATGCACACAAGTACGTTGTTGGAGTCATCGCCACCGAATATAAAGATTTGGGGGTATTTCTGAATGAATCTCTTGGAATTACAAGCAAGTTTCTCACCTTTATACTTGTCACTACTGTATTTCAATCCTACATTTTTGAATGATAACAAAATTAAAAGGAGCAGATAAAACAGGGCATCAATTACTAATGATGATTATTTAATTAAGCGTTTTCTTGATTTAGTTGTTAGGATAGATTCAAGGAAATGGATCCTCCCATAAATAAAAGGAATCCTCTAACCTTTAAAAATCAACATCAGGGGCGCCTGGGTGGCTCAGAAGGCTAAGCCTCTGCCTTCGGCTCAGGTCATGATCTCAGGGTCTGGAATCCAGTCCCACATCGGGCTCCCTGCTCAGCAAGGAGCCTGATTCCCCCTCTTTCTCTGTCTGCCTCTCTGCCTATTTGTGATCTCTCTCTTTGTCAAATAAATAAATAAAAGCCTTAAAAAAATCAACATCAAATTGGACCGCCTGATTTCAGAAATATGTATAAATTCATGTTGATTGAGGTTTGAAAGATAACATTGGCTCCTAACCCTTTTGAATAATGTCAAATATTTTCATAAAGCAATGCCTTCCTACCTCATCAATATCTATAGCAATACTTTAACCATTTGTTGATTAAGAAAATTCATGAAAGAATTCAGTAAATCTTTTTAGTAAATTTTAAATTTATTTATGAGATTGAAAACCTAGAGACAAAAAAATCGGAGTCACATAACTATACTATATAAGATATATTGTTTGTCCAGTTCAAAGAAATGCTTCGTCTACATCTGGATTCAAGGACCTTGCAATAATTCCAAGGTGCTCAAGAAGTAGAATGTAGGTGACCAGAGGAAAGGTTTCCATGTGTGTTCAGCATTTTATATGTGTTGAAACCTGTACTGGTTTTCATTTTCTTTCCTCCAACATATATATATATATAAAATCAGCTGCTGAGCATTCCTGGGAGAAGAGAAATCAGCATAATGCGAAATGGTGGAAACAATGATTTATGCAACACTGCTATTGTGGCCAAGAATTTTACATTTGTTTTCTTATGTAAGTTTCATAACAATCTGTTTTACAGAAGAGGAAACTGAGGTGTAGAGAAACTAACTTGCTGAAGCTCATTGAGCTAGTAACTGGAGGATTGGGTCAAGCCAGGTCTGGATACCTCTAGAGCCCATGCTTAACTATGATGTCATGCTACTGGAGAGTACTAAATCAGGCTAGATGTGGCAAAGACAGGAATTCAGAGCTCTTGAATTCCAGACCGGCCCATACTTGTTTCACCTCGCTATTCAAATTGAATGCAGCTTTAGAATTAGAGGATTTGAAGAGTGAACCCATTGCAAATTTGCAGTAGAGATGCCTGGATTCTTACTGCAACTCTGCCATTTACTGTCCATGGAACCTTGCATACCCTACTTACCTTCTCTGAGCCCTTACTGTATTTATTTAGCATGGAAAGAATACAAATTTTACTGCTTATGTCATAGGTTTTGAAGAGTAAGCCAAAGTGTATATGCTATAAAATATGCATTATCATTATTTTGTGATTTTCTCATCGTGGCTACTGCTTTTTCACATCTGGTAATACGAAATTGTTATAATGAGAGATATTTATATTGTTATAATGAGAGATATTATTGCTGCCAGTGTCACTCTTGTTAATACTCTATAAAGAGACAGGATTGAGTATTCATTAATTGGGGAGGGGGTTAGAAAAAGGAAAAACATTCCAGGGCTCATACTTATTTGGGAGCACCTGATAATCTAGTACTAGAATGAGACTTTGGAATTGACCTCAACAGAATAGGCAAAGGGCTGTGCCACCATGAAACTTAGAAAACCCTATATTAAGAAAGGAACACTCTATTTCAATTTTCTCAACTGTAAGATGTAGAGCAGATTTTAAAGGACAGCTTCTCATCCCTACTCAAAAAACTGAAAATAAATCTTACTAATGGAGCATATGCATTGGGCAGTTTAATTCTCTTTCTACACTTACATGAAGAAAGGACTTACTTTTATGACTATAGAATTCCTGAAAAAGGAAAGATGATGGAGAAATTTACATGTAAAACAATTGCAAAAGTAGAAAAATGAAGCCATAATTAATGTTTCACATTAGAATTAGGTAGATTTTTCTAGGATTGAGTGCAGTTAAAGTCTAGGTCCCAAATATCAGCCAGTTAAGGATATGGTTTTTGGATTTTCATCATACTAAATAAATAAATAGATAGATAGATAGATAGATAGATAGATAGATAGATAGATAGATAAATGTCATAAAAGAAAAAGCTCTGATCTGAGATACAGAAGAAGTTTTAGGTTCTAGTACTTATCGTCTTCATGAAAGTAACTATGGAACATACTATATTTGCAGATTTTAACCTTATTGTCTGTTACCTGGAAAAATACATGTTTGGTTTATTTTAAGGTTATTGTAAATGTAAAACACATGGGTTCCATAGCGCTTGGTAAATTGTAAATATAATCACCTTCCCCAAAGATTCGGTGCATATCTCTAATTATTCTTTTCATAATATGAATCACTGTTGAAATTTTAAGAGAACAAAAATTCTACTTGCTCTTTATGATGGCATTCTGTACGGGATGTATATTAACACTTGTAACATGGCCAAATCAAATGGTTATCTGCTCTCTCAGTTTTTGTTTACAAACTTATATAATGAATTATTTGGAAAACTGGTTTTAGAATCAATCTACAAGCAGTTTATACTGTTTGGCTGTCGCTACTTAAGGAAACATTTAAGCAAATCCTTTGAATGTGTACTGTAATAACTCTGACTCTATCTAAAATTTATCCTAATTTTAATATTTCTTTATATATATTCAGGGATAACTATATTCAGGCTTTATTTTAAAAAAGACTCATAACTGCTTCAAGCATTAAAATATTTTCATTATTTCTTCAGAAACAAAACACAAATTAGTAAATCTTTTCCCTTTCTCCATTCTGGCAGGCTAATCATGCGAACTGAAATTCGGATAAGGAAGCATATCTGGTTCTAATTTCTGAACTCAACTCCAGATGTTGTTTTCAAGGTTTGCCTTTTTTTTTTTTTTAAAAAAAATGACTTTCATGAAGCCATCTCAGCCCAAAGAATGAAAAAAATCACTGCAGACTAAAAGTTTTAGTTTTATATTTTACTATTAAGCCATGCTTATGAGGGAAGAACATCTCCAGTAAATGATCCATAATGACCAAAGAGACATTTTTAGTGTAAATATATTATACAGATCTTCCTCAACCTACTAGGGGATTACAGCTTGGTAAATCCATCATAAATTGAAACATCATAAGTCAAAAATGCATTTAATATACCTAACCTACCAAATATCATAGCTTAGCGCAGCCTATGCTTAAATGTGCTCAGAACACTTCTATTACCCTCCAGTTGGACAAAATCATCCAACACAGAGTTTATTTTATAATAAAGTGTTAGGTATCTCATGTAACTTATTGAGTACTGTACTAAAAGTGAAAAACAAAATAGTTTTATGGGTACAGAATGGTTGTAGGTATATCAGGTTGTTACCCTTTGAATTTCATGGCTAACTGGGAGATAGCTCGCTGCCCCTGCACAGTGTCACCTGGGAGTATGGCACCACATCTTGCTAGCCCAGGAAAAAGATCAAAATTCAAAACTCTAAGTATGGTTTCTACTGAATGTGCATCACTTTCACACCATCATAAAAGAAAAAGATGGTTAAGTTGAACCATCATAAATGGGGGACTGTCTGCATACATTGTTCATATATTGTCAAAGATAGAATATGGGATGAGAAGTTTGCCCCAAATGGAAAAGCTGTATGCATACTGCAAGGGTAGCGAGATGATGTTGGGAAGAACTTGTATCACAGAAGCCTTGTGAAATACTCTGTTTTGCAGTCTGCATTTGCCCTGAAAGCTTGTGCTGGGGACAAAAGTAAGTCATGTATTATTGCTGAGTATGGGGAACTCCAGCCATTCATGAAATTAAAAAAAATGTTTACCTTTTAAACAGTCATTTCCAAGTTGTATCCCAAAGGTCTTTTCCAGACTTTTTGTAGTTGAAAGGAAATAAAATTTTTGACAACTGCAAGTAGGCTATTAGCCCAAACAGAATTGCCAAATGTTGAAATACCTATAGTTATTTCCAAAGTAATGGGAAAAACCCTTGATATCCTACCATCACTCTTTCTTTAAAATAAATTTTATGGATATGCGTTTTTATTTATTTATGCTAATATGACAGTTTGGGAGCTATATCTTATTTGAATATAAAGAAAAGGAGATGAGGATGGTGAACAGGGTTGTGAAAGTTGGTATCTCCTAACTTATCAATTCAACAAACATGTATTGAGAACTTAATGTATATCAAGCACATAGCAATGAAGATCCAAAATGTGTATATAAAACTCAGAATCTATAAGTAAAGATAAAGAAGCAGGAAATAATTTCAATAAAATATCATGAGAATTCAGCAACTCGAATAGACTTACATTTGCTTGCTATTCATTTAGCTGTGTTTGTTGATCACCTGTTATATGCTGGGCTTCAGAGACACCAAGGTGAGCAGGACCGATGCGGACCTTTCCTCTTAGAGCTAACATTTTTAGTTGTCCATGAGACAACCCAGATAGATGTTTTACCTGCGTATCAAAAACAACTCATGTAAAACTGAACTTATTATTTCTACCCTGAAGTCTTCTCTTCCTCTGACATCCTTACTTCTGTTAATGGCACTTGCATTCCTCCTGTTCCTGAGACTTCAAACATCAAACTGTCAACTCTTTTCCTTTGCTTCGCATGATGGTTCTGCTGATTTTGCTTTCCAAATACCTTGGCATCTTCTCTTATCTATCCTCACTCTCACCTTTTAGTACGCCTCCTCATTACCTTTCACCTGGCATACTGTAATATCTCTTATCTGAAATTGCTTGTTTTCTATATTTTCCCCTCTCTCATTTATATAAATAAAGCTATTAGATGTTTCTTCCTAGAGAAGAATGCTAATCATGTAACCACCTTCTACTGGAGTCCTAAAAGTCTCTCTAGTCCTTGTCTAATTAAGCAAAAGCTCCCTAGTTCGTTATTTATGCCTACCCTAAAAGCTCTGATCCCATTAATCAATAAATATAAATTATATTTATGTCCAAATTACAATGATACTGAGCTACCCCCTACAGGGAATATTCCTTAAACTTCTAGTTCTGATTAACTAACTTTGTTATGGGTTTATAAAAGAAAAAAATGAAAGAAAGAAAAAGAAAGAAGAAAAAAGGAAAGAAAGAAAGGAAGAAAGAAAAAAAGAAAGAAAGAAGAAAAGAAAGAAAGAAAGAAAGCTGTTTCAAGCTTATGTACTGAGTTTTTCTGAAGATTGTTGCATTCCATTCTATTCTAATAACAATGGCATAGGCCTTCTGCCTCTATGTATTTTTTGTCTATTTTTCATTCTTTTTCTTCTTTTTTTGGTTTCAATTTTGTATTTAAATTCCAGTGAGTCACAGGTAGTGTAATATTGGTTTTAGGAATAGGATATAGTGATTCATCACTTATATATAACACCCAGGGCTTAATCTCAACAAGTGCCCTTAATACCCATCATCAATTTAACCCATGCTCCACCAACCTCCCCTCCAGCAACCCTCAGATTCTTCTCAATAGTTAAGAGTCTGTTTTATGGTTTGTCTCTCTTCCTCCCCACCCCCATATTCATCCATTTCATTTCTTAGGTTCCACATAGGAGTGACATCATATGGTATGTCTTTCTCTGATTGACTTATTTAGCATAATACTTTCTAGCTTCACCCATGCCCTTGCAAATGGCAAGATTTCATTCTTTTTCTTGGCTAAGTAATATTCCATTGTGTATATACACCATCTCTTCCTTATCTATTCATCAGTTGATGGACATTGGGTTCTTTTCATAACTTGCTATTGTAGGTAATTTTGCTATAATCATTGGGGTGCGTGTGCCCCTTCAAATCTATATTTTTGTATCCTTTGGGTAAATACCTACTATGCAATTGCTGGGTCATAGGGTATTTCTATATCTAACTTTTTGAAGAACCTCCATACTGTTTTCCAGAGTGCCTGCACCAGTTTACATTTCCACCAACAGTGTAAGAGGGTCTCCCTTTCTCTGCATCCTTGCCAACATGTATTGTTTCCTGCATTGTTAATTTTAGCCCTTTTGATGAGGTGGTTTCATCATGGTTTTGATTTGCACTTCTCTGATGATGAGTGATATTGAGCATCTTTTCATTTTTCATTCTTGATTGTGAGAACCAAAAAATGAAGCTGACAAGGCAGGTCCCTCCTACACAGGTAGAGAGAAGGAAGAAATGGTATAGAATTGTCAGAGCCAATAAGTGGATGGGGAGGACTGGCAACAGTCATACATCAATAATTATGGTCCTCATCACCCCCATTCGCCAGTGGAAGTTTAACACTTGGCATCTTCTAGCTTCTCCCTTTTTGGTTTCCACTTGTCAATGCCCACTGCAGAAATAGCTCATTGCAAGCGTCTGATCACTCTTCCATCATAAGAATCTCAACACTTATGCCAAGAGCTGGTGCCCAAAGCTGACTTCTGTACCTCACGCTCCAGATGAATGGAACCATAGGCTCTTCACCAAACATACTCTGATTTCTCATCTTTTTGTCTTCCTTCCCTCTTTCTGAAATGATACCTTCTTATTTGTGCCTACTGCAGTCCTGTCATTCAAGTTCTCTATCTCATGCTGACGACTCTATGATGCTTTTCTCAGTTTCTTTAAATCATCATCTATGCCAAAGAAGCATTCCTTGTCACTTTGAATAATATGCCTGATTCAAGATTAATTTTCCCATGTGAATCAAAAAGGGTGACAAATACTTTTAGTTCAGCACCTAAAGTAGGACTATCACGTGGTAATAGCACAAAGACAATTTATTCCTTACTTCATCTTTGTACCTTTAAGATACATACTTTTTGGCAAATTTTAAACCTTTTGAGGGGGGTACATTATTTGGAAACCTGTGCATAAAAGGCCACTTTTGAATTCCTCTGTTTGTCCATAGCCAACTCAGCTATGAGAAGAACACTCAGAATTACAGGCATAAGAGGTAAGTCAAGGATATAAAAGCATTCAATAAAAAAAGGTTAATATAAGCTTTTCATCTAAGGCAAACAGCAATGAACGTTGTCTCTCAAGAAATAGTTTTCCATACATAAGACTATTATGCGAGAATATTACTGTGCTATATCCAGAAAAGTCTGGAAAACCTTAATGTAACACATCTCCTTTAGGGGCCATTTTTCCTTTTGAAGTGTTAGTGAAACTTGACTCAAATCTCCAAAAATTTACACTTTGCTTTCTCTTCTTTTGTCTAGTTCACCTCTCTATGAAAGCCTACCATACTTATCATCTGTTTTTCTTCTTCATTTAAATTTAATTAATTAACATAGTATATTATTAGCTTCAGAGGTAGAGTTCAGTGATTCATCAGTTGTATATAACACCCACTGCTCATTACCTCATGGGCCTTCCTTAATGCCCATCACTTAGTTACCCCAGCCCCCCAACTCCTCCCCTCCAGCAATACTCAGTTTGTTTCCTATGGTTAGATTCTCTTTATGGTTTGTCTCTACCTGATATTCTCTTGTTTTATTTTCCCCCTTCCCCTATGATCCTCTGTTTTGTTTCTTAAATTCCACATATGAATGAAATCATATGGTATTTCCTTTCTCTAAGTGACTTATTTCACTTAGCTTATACCCTCTAGTTCCATCCATGTTGTTGCAAATGGCAAGTTTTTGATAGCTGAGTAATAGTCCACATATATATTATGTATATGCAACATATACACAATATATCCTTCCATAGTTGGGCTATTGCTGACAGTGCTGCTATAAACATTGAGCCACAGGTGCCCCTTCAGATTACTACATTTGTTTGGGATAAATACCTAGTGGGGCAATTGATAGGCTATAGAGTAGCTCCATTTTTAACTTTTTGAGAAACCTCCATACAGTTTTCCAGAGTGGCTGCACCAGTTTGCATTCCCACCAACAGAACAAGAAGGTTCTCCTTCCTCCACATCCTCACCAACATCTGTTGTTTCCTGACTTGTTAATTTGAGCCATTCTGACAACTGAGAGGTGGTGTCTCATTATAGTTTTGATTTGCATTTCCCTGATGTGGAGTGATGTGTACCATTTTTTCATGTGTCTGTTGGCCATTTGTATGTCTTCTTTGGAGAAATGTCTGTTCATGTCTTCTGTCCATTTCTTGACTGGATTCTTTGTTCTTTGAGTATTGAGTTTGATAAGTTCTTTATAGATTCTGGATACTAGTCCTTTATCTGATAAGACATTTGCAAAGATCTTCTCCCATTCTGTCGGTTGTCTTTTTGTTTTAATGACTGTTTCCTTTGCTGTGAAAAATTTTTTATCTTGCAGAAGTCCTAGTAGTTTATTTTTGCCTTTGTTTCTCTTGCCTTTGGAGGTGGGTCTATTGACAAGTTGCTGCAACCGAGGTCAAAGAGGTTTCTGTCTGTGTTCTCCTCTAGGATTTTGATGGGTTCCTCTCTCACATTTAGGTCCTTTATCTATATTTAACCTATTTTTTATGTATGGTGTAAGAAAATGGTCCAGTTTCATTCTTCTGCATCTTGCTGTCCAATTTTTCCCACACCATTTGTTGAAGAGACTGTCTTTTTTCCATTGGGTATTCGTAACTGCTTTGTTGAAAATGAGCTGACCACAGAGTTTAGGGTCCATTCTGGGCTCTCTATTCTGTTCCATAGATCTATGTGTCTGTTTTTGTGCCAGTACCATACTGTCATCATGATGACAGCTTTGTAATAGAGCTTGAAGACCAGATTTGTGATGGTACCAGCTTTGGTTTTCTTTTTCAACATTCTTTTGGTTATTTGTTTTTTTTTTTTTTTTTCTGGTTCCATACAAATTTTAGGATTATTTGTCCCAGCTCTGTGAAAAAAGTTGGTGGTATTTCAATAGGGATTGTATTGAGTATAGATTGCTTTGGGTAGCATAGACATTTTCACAATATTTATTCTTCCAATCCATGAACATGGAATGTTTTTCCATTTCTTTGTGTCTTCCTCAGTTTCTTTAATGAGTGATCTATAGTTTTCAGAGTATAGATTCTTTGTCTCTTCGGTTAGGTTTATTCCTAGGTATCTTACGGTTTTTGGTGCAATGAGATCAACTCCTTAATTTCTCTTTCTTCTATCTCATTGCTAGTGTATAGAAATGCAACTGATTTCTGTGCACTGATTTTAAATCCTGCCCCTTTGCTCAATTCCTGAAGGTGTCCTAACAATTCTGGGGTGGAGTCTTTTGGGTCTTCCATATAGAGTATCATGTCATCTGCAAAGAGTGAGAGTTTGACTTCTTTGCCAATTTGGATGTCTTTTATTTCTTTTTGTTGTGTGATTGCTGAGACCTGGAAAATGTACTGTGTTGAACAACAGCGGTGAAAGTGGACATCCATGTCATGTTCCTGACCTTAGGGAAAAGTTCTCAGTTTTTCCCTATTGAGAATGATATTCACTGTGGGCTTTTTGTATATGACTTTTATGCATATTGAGGTATGTTCTCACTTTACCTCTCTATGAAAGCCTACAATCCTTAGCACCTGTTTTAATAAGTAAATAAACACGTGAATAAATTCATTGAAGAGCTTAGGGGAATTGGGTCTCATTGTGGAATGGCAGCTTTGTGTCATTTCTTTTTTTTCTCCTCTCCTTTCATCAGCCTTAGTTCCATTCCTTTCTATACCTCTCTGATAGGAGCAGGAAATTTTTCCATTTGCATGAAATGGTTTGAAGAACAGTCTTACTTGTAACTTTAACTTCAAGTATCTGTGAATTTTTTTCTGAAGAACTCCAGCAAACTTCAGAACTTCCTCCCTGAAAGGAATTCTTGTCAAGACAATTTTTTGTTTTTGTTTTATATTAACACAATTTAGAAATCAGGACTTAATCAAGAAACAACATGTGTTGGTGAGAATGTGGAAAAACGGAACTATCATGCGCTGTTGGGGGACTAGAACCTGGTGCAGCCACTGTGGAAGACAGTATGGAGGTTCCTCAAAAAATTAAAAATAAAACTACTCTGTAATCTAGTAATTGTACTGCTGGGTATTTACCCAACACATATAAAAATACTAATTCAAAGGGATATGTGCACATTGATGTTTATTGTAGCATTATTTACAATAACCAGATTACAGAAACAACCCAAGTGTCCAACAATAGATGAATAAAGAAAGCTATCACCTCATACACCTTATAAAAAGAATAAAATCTTGCTACTTGCAACAAAATGGATAGATCTAGAGAGTTTAATGCTATGCAAAATGAGCCACTCAGAGAAAGACAAATAACATATGATTTCATTCTTATGTAGAATTTAAGAAACAAAACAAATGAACAAGGGGAAAAATAAAAGGAAAAAAAAAGAAAGACAAACGAAAAAACAGACTGAATTATAGAGAACTAGATGGTTACCAGAGGGAAGGTGAGTGGGGGGATGGGTGAAGTAGGTGAAGGGGATAAAGAGAACACTTACCATGATTAGCACTGAGCAATATTGTTGAATCACTATACTGTAGTATACCTGAAATGTATTAATACAATGCTGTCTGTTAACTACACTAGAAGTAAAATTTAAAAAGTGAAAAAAATCAGGACTTAAATCACACTGATGGAGTTAACATACATCATGTGTGGTGATATGAAGATATAATCAATTTTATTTTTGAAGTTTATAGCAGTAAGAGAGCATGTCTATTGGCTTGATGGTGTTGTGTCTAATTCAGCACCATGATACAAAAGCTTGGTTTTTAATTTGTAATCAAAGATAATGCTACTGATAAGATTGATGATGATTCAGATATCAGACACTCATAGCAGTTGAATCATGGTCTGTACCCTAGAGATGATCCATTGCAATGACTAGGCAAGTCTGTTTGTTAGCATATAATTTAAAATATGAGCCCAATATAGATTAAAAGTTTTCAGAAGAGTGAGCCAATAGGTCAAGCCATAGAAGTTATCTCCCTTGGTTGGTACAAAATAATAATATTTATCACTAGCTTCCTCAATAAAACTGTAATGAAACATTTCCACGGGCATTGTTTTGTCCCTGAAAGGAAAGGTCGAAAGTGTTAGATGTTTGATGTGCCAGAAAATTCCAAAGTCTCCCACCAACACTGCCAATCCTCTGCAGAAAAATGGCTCTAAAATGATACTGAATTGCTGTATATAATAAGTAGGTTTTCTAACTAAATTTGGAATTTGAAAAAAAAATCCTCTTGAGTCTTAATTTTGTGCCATGTTTTTTTAAAAAGCAAGAAAAAGAAGGAATTTTATAGGAAAGGACTGAAAAAGAGTCTATGTACAGCTCAAATAATATAACAAATGTTTTTATTAAATGTTATCTTCTTTCAAGAATTTACAAAAAAGGAACACACAAAGTTTATTAGTGGTACCAGAGAAAGAGGATAACATTAATCATAAAGACATGAAATCAATAAAATGGCTGTTTTCTACTTTGAACAAAAGACATACTATTTAAGTAGTCAGAGTAAGTGCAGGAATAAAAAATTTTGATGTAAACAATAAACCTTTTGACTGATTTTGGGCTGTTATTGATCCAAATACTCCCTGCTGACTAAGGTTACTCAGTCTCTAAATACCTAACACTTTCATGGCAGTTTTTTAGCTGAGGCCCTTTGAGTACCTGTGGGGAAGTCAGGTTGGTGGCATTTACCAAAAATATTTCTTAATTTACACATTCGTTTGACTTGAAAAAATTCTAGTTAGCCCTAAGTTCATGGGCCAACCCCATCTGTTTATCTCTGCCTCCCCCCTTTGCACCTCACTTCTGCCTTAAGAACAAGGACACACTTTCATAGAGACTCACAGATTCAAAATGTGAAAATAATTGCAATGGAATCAAAATCAGGAGATTAAGATCGTTCCCTCATGTCTCCCAATTTCCTAATGGGATACAGCTAACTTTCCATTTTCGTAACTTTGGTTGCTGCTTACCTTCTTTGCAGCATCTATAATTTTTTCTTTGATAAAACAAAACGAACACTATTCTGAACATTATTGTGATTTCTGAGACCTCTTGTTCCTTTACTTAAGCACACTCTGTGAATTTCTTATGATGTATATTATATGGATCCTTTGAGAAGGGAAAACTAGTATTTAGACCTTCTTAACCCGGATGACCTACAGGACTATCAATCACTGGGTTTTCCTTAGAAAAATTTTGAGGGATGCCTGGGTGGCTCAGTCAGTTAAATATCCGACTTTGGCTCAGGTCATCATCTCAGAGTTCTGGGATCAAGTTCTGCATCGGGCTCCCTGCTCAGTGGGGAGCCTGCTTCTCCCTCTGTCTGCTGCTCCCCCTGCTTGTGCTCTCTCTCCCTCTATCCATCTCTCTCTCTCCAAGGTTTGCCTTTATTTTTTAACAGACAGGTCCATTTAAACAATAAGCTTGACTTCCTGGTAAAGCTTCACACCTATTTTCCTTCTTTAAAGTTTTATCCATTAACTTCAAAACTGAAAATTCCCTTCCAGGCCACAGTTGAGGGAAATATTTAGGAGTAGCTAGGCTTTATGGCACATTTGACGTGATCTGTAAAGGACTCGTCTCAAGATATTCTGAAATAATGACTTTTGTAAGAAGACACACACACACACCTGCCGGTTCATAGATGCCTCCTGTAAAGTGAGGAGGGGAAAGAACAGGGCATTGAGTTCAAACAGACTGGTGTTGCCACCCTGACTCTCCCACCTTGGGCATCTTACTGAACCACTTGTCCTGAAATTTCCTCTGTCTTAAAGAATTGTTTTGAGGATTAAAGATAACGTATGTGAAATGACTAGCAAAAGTTGCCAGGCACACAGTGATTGTTTTCTACAAGTTTAAAGACTGCATCTTTCAGGGCACTCCTCGGAACAGGTCATTAATGCTGTATTAGAGGAAGAGAACTAGAAATACTCACTATAAAGAGTTCAGCTGTGGCTCCCAGTCTGCATTTATTTATGGCTGTTTTGTTGTTAATGATCTTGTGGATATTAGAATTCCATTCTTAATAGTGTTCCTGTTTATGGGGGGGGTGGGGAATAGAGCCTTATTTACAACTAGTGCCCTTTTCCCCCAAGACACTAGAAAAGTTACAGTTGTTAACATTTGCTAACATTTTGAAGATTCTGAAAAGAAGGATACTAAATACTAATTACCCATAGTTACAAAATAGACTTCTCCTTGATGGAAAAGTTTTACAAAAAGAATTAGAAGAGGGAGGAAGTTAACAGCAGAAAGGAAACTTTATATTTTGGCAAGCTCTGAAAGGTGGAAACATTATTCTTTCTTGGTTTTCCATGAATTTGAATTTCTTGACAGTTTCTCAATTCTAGCTTGTAACTGTGGGCTTCAAAGCAAGTCTGCAGTTCAGTTCACCCCAGCCAGTCAATAATGCTTACTGAATTCCCATGAAGGGAAGAGTACTGACTGAGGGGTCCATTTTCATTTTCCTCAGAACGGATGCCTTGATCCACAGGCTGTCTTTCAGCCAGCCAGACCTGCTAATGGTCTCTCACTTTGAATCTTCCCCAACAGTGTTTTCCCAGAGACCCTCAGAGGCCAGAGCTGGCTTCCTCCCATCTGCCACCCTTCATCTTGTCTCTTTCTGCCTCCACCAGATGAAAATCCTTTAGGCCGGAAGCTTTCCCAGATTAATACCAGACTCTTAATCTCAGACTACCTCCTACCCAATGCTGCTCAACTTTATTTTATAAATATGTGTATTGTCGGGGTGAACAGAACCAAACTATAATCTCTACAAGTTTACGGCTTAGGCTCAATTATAGGATCATAGGGTATCCAAGTTCAAAGGAGGTTTTTTTTTTTTTTTTTAGGTTTTGCACACTCATCTTGTTTTTCAGATTAAAAAGTCAAAACTAAAACCTAGTAAAGGAAAACTGCTTGTCATAGTATACTGAAATGGTAGTGGGCTTTGAAGCCTGAAAAATAAAACCTGGGGGCTAGTTCCTGGCTCAGCAAGTTGCTGGCTTGCCTTAAGTACTTGAGTACTTGAGTGAGTTAGTACTTGAGCAGGTCATTGAACCTCTCTGTGTCTTATTTTATTTAATCTATAAAATGAAATTTAATAATTGCTGTAGTGTTAATTGACCTTTAAAGAAATGAAGGTAAAATGCCTGGCAAATATGAGATGTTCAATAATGATGACTATCCTTCGCCAGGGTCACCGCTGATCAATGGCAGACCAGAACTAGAACTCGGAACCTTTGAGCCCAAGTTGAGCGCTCAGTCTTTCCTAACCTGAGGCTTGCTTCCAACAGAGTCCCAGCGCAACACCCCCCCACGCCCCCCAAGACTGCTCAATAAACATTTCTTGGGGATGGTTATTTCCCAGACAGATTAGAATTCTTTTGAGACTTTGTTATTGTTTCTTGCCTTGGGGGAAAGCTTCCATCAGTAAAGTAGCAATAAAAACGTTCCCTCTATTAAGTGGAAATGATTAACACTCCTTCAGTTAGGCAATATTTTCCCACCCATTTCTGAATCAGGCCTCACACGAACCAAGCCACACAGATGGGGAATCAGAAACCTAAGAAAACAGCAACAAATTGGTTTGGTGAGTGGATGTGGTTGAAATCTTTCATCTGGTTTGTCTCAACTGGTTGTGGAAGTTATATGGGTTTTGAATAAAGTTGAAAATCCAAGCAAAATGTTATGAATATTAAGCCACAGGTATCAAAAGCTTGGAGAATCTGATGAAAAACGAACCAATGTAAACACAAAACATAAGGACATTACACACCTCCTTTCCTGAAAGCCCATTTCTGGCAGGAAGAAAAACTTAACTTGTTGTACGAGAGGAATACGCAGCCTTTCTAATTAATTATCACCTCAGTGTTTATTTTTCAATGAATCAGTGGGCTGGAATGATTAAAGCATATGTGGTGCAGAACCTCAGGTGGGAGGGAGGGAGCCAGGGCTAAACGCCTATGCAAAATGTGCCCGCATTGGCTGCGGAATCCAGTCTTGCGGTGAATAGAGGAATTTTCTCTAGCGTAAGTACTTACACAGCCTGCCAGTTTGGCCCTTCACATATATGTGGTGATTGCTTAAAAATGGTAGTTCCAGATGGAGAGCTTGGGAGGGACAAATAAATCAGTACAGAAGTGATACACATTGTCTACTTCCTTGGTAAAGGGTCTTGGTCATAAAGGCATTGATATCCCGTGGTGCCTTCTTTGAGCTTTTTTTAAAAGTAAGACTTTTCCCATCAGAACAAACATCTGAGATAAAGCACACAACCTCGCTTGCATCAGGGAGACTGGAAGGTGAAAGTGTTAGTGGGTAAGATTGTGTAGAATGAAGAGGCATCTGTTATAAATTCCAGAATAGCAATTAAACCTTTTCTTGTTGACTTTTAGCAGTTCTTCAGCCATTTTCAAAGGGTCTAGCCCTGTGGAATCTTTTAGACTGAGCAAACCAATGCATTTTTGCGACTTGGTGATTTGACAAAGAAATGATGGACCTCTTAATATGCTAGGGAAATTCTGTGTTTGGTAGCTCCTTTGTCATAGGCTATTTTTCAAAGTTTCTGTGTGGCTGTCAAACTGTCCTTTCGCAGCACCTTTAAAAAACTCTGAAGTTGTTTTTGAATTTAGAGAAGCAAGACCCAAACTGAAAAGTTTTAGTTATCCTATTTAATTATAATGGTTTATACTTCATAGTACAAGACATATCTGCATATGAAATATCACTTTAAAATTGATTAGACTTCATTACAAATAGCTGTGAATAAAACCATCACCCAGATGACTTAAAGCTCTTGTGTTTAGTTCAAAAATGTAAATATTCATGAGAAAAAAAGAGGTAGGTTGTTTAAAAGGCTCTAGTTAAAAAACATCATCTGAACTAGTTAATGAGAAATATTGAATCATTTTATACAGAGTATTAATGTGGTATAGCAGAAGATTCTTAGGAAGAAAATGGCCTTAGAGAAATACGGCTTACGTAACATTTGCTCCTTGTTAACTGTCTCTGCCTTACCTGCCATGAGACAGGACTTTTGGACAAAGAAAACACAAGGATTTTGATTTCTTGGGCTAAAGAGACAACACACACAGGTAAAGTGTTTGCCAAAGCAATTAAAATATGCAGATAATTCAAGGTTCTTGGTGGCTGAAGGAATGGCTTTCCTGTCAACTATGATGGCGCTGAAGGGACTCTGAAGTCTAACATCGAAATTCTTTGGAACATAAAGTGGGTGCAGTGCAAGTGGAAAATGGTTTGTTTATTGAGACAAGGTTGCTAATATAAAAACTGAAATAAGCAGTATTAGAGAAACAATAATCACTATCACTGAGACACTACGCCGGTGCACCGGCAAATGGGAAACTGTAAGGCCGGGGTAGTCCCAACTGCTCTGTCAGATTAATTAGCTAAGGACTTCCAGACTCAGAATAGAGAAGAGGTTCATGGTTTCCTACGTGATTTTACACTGCATTTAAACTATGCTCTTGGGTTGCTTGGGTGGCTCAGTCAGTTAAGTTTCTGACTCTTGATCTCAGCTCAGGTCTTGATCTCAGAGTCATGAGTTCAAACCTTGCATTGGGCTCCACACTGGGTGTGGAGCCTACTTACAAACAAACAAACAAAAATCTTGTGCTCTTAAAAATACACTAATATTTCTAGATGTTCATTTCAAGATGGTAGATTGAGAACATACTTTGGTCTTTTACTCTGTATCATTCAGGAGTTATCAAGAAACAATCATTCTAGATCTTTTAAATGAATGACATTTAATGCAGGAGATTGGTTACCACATAATGGAAATGCAGAAAAAGAAAACAGAAAGCAATGCAAGAAAAAAAACAAAACAAAACATATACAAAGCAGGAAGCTACTATTTCTAGACTGTGGTAACAGAGCTCAGAAGGTGTGGCCATCTAGCTCTGGGCCTAGCCAGGATCTGGGATCCTAAAAGAAAGGGGGAGTGGTACCCAAGCTGTAGAGGAAACAGAATCATTGTTATAAATGCCAAAAGAGGAGTGCCTGGGTGGCTCAGTTGGTTAAGTGACTGCCTTCGGCTCAGATCATGATCCCAGAAACCCAGGATCGAGCCCCACATCGGGCTCCCTGCTCGGCAGAAAGCCTGCTTCTCCCTCTCTCACTCCCCCTGCTTGTGTTCCCTCTCTTGCTGTGTTTCTCTCTGTCAAATAAATAAATAAAATATTTTTTAAAAAATGCCAAAAGATGGGGCGCCTGGGTGGCTCAGTTGGTTGGGCGACTGCCTTCGGCTCAGGTCATGATCCCGGAGGCCCGGGATTGAGCCCCGCATCGGGCTCCCTGCTCCGCGGGGGGCCTGCTCCTCCCTCTCTCACTCCCCCTGCTTGTGTTCCCTCTCTGGCTGTGTTTCTCTGTCAAATAAATAAATAAAAATCTTAAAAAAAAAATGCCAAAAGAAACAGAGAAAAGGTGAAGAAATACACTGGATTTACCCCTCCTCTAAACTTTCAAATATTTTACCTGTATCTCTTAGTAGCAAAGTGACCCAGAAGTAGGCAAAACAATCTAGAAACTGTAGTTCCCTGCAATGTGGAGCAAATAGGTAAAAAGAGAGCAAACTGATATTCAACCTTCCTTCAGTGAACCTCTGAAAGTACAGATATGCATGCATAAATATGTAACTGTACTTGAAAACAGGGCATGGAACTTAGAAGACCAGAACCTATGATGAATAAATGAATGTTGGAAAGCAGAAGAGATCACGTTGAACAGAGAAATTGTGTGTCTGGATAAATGTAGGGGCATCCTAATGGTGGAACACAGAAATAGAGAAAGGAAGCCAAGCATTGTAGGGGCCCCAGCATCGAAAAGGATCATTATTTGGAGTTCATCGTAAGGAGAAGAAATAGACACTGCCCAGGGGTATATCTCGTCCCTGCCCCCTTCTCACTAAAAACAGTGTGGGATGCAAGCTGCGGCAGCAATGACCACTTTCTCCCAAAGAGACTACATGTAGATGCTTCAGATGATCTAATAAGGCCTCAAATGATAAAGATGAACACACAGTCCAAAGTATCATACACTATGGAAAACCAACCGCATAAAGGAAGGCAATATACTTTGTACTCAAGGAAAGCAAGTCAGAAAAGCAGCCAGGGCAGAATGCTAAAATATGTAGTTAATACTGTAAATAAGAAAGGATATTATGCCATTGAAATTAGTATACACAGATTTGAAACCAAAAATGAGACAAATCCACTTGCATCGTGACTCATGAATATCAGGGGAGGACAGTGGAAAAGAGGTTCGTTTTAGCTATTTTTTTCAGTAACTACCCAAACCAAAACTTTCAGTTTAAACTTGGCTTCCCTGCACCAATCTTTTTAAAATAAGACAAAGTAAAAGCACTCATGCCATTACATATAGGAACCAAGTTGAGCAGCTAAATAGGAAATACAACTACAGTTTTGGTCAAGCAAGGATGTGGAACTAAAATTAGATTCTCCTACCTCAGTACACAACAACAACAGAATGCCACCTATGTGAGATACCTTACTACCTTCTTTTTATTTTTTTTAGAATGTTTTTGCTTTTGCTTTTGTTTTTTGGTGACTTGAGAGTTTGTGTTGTGTGAGTGTGTGTACATGTGTGTATGTGTGCATGTGTATGTGTGGTGTGCATAAAAGTCAGATCTGTAGACCTCTATGGCCCCATACTCTTACCGATTTTATCCAAAGCTCCCCAAGACATTATGGGAACTCAGATTTCTAGTTATCAGAAAAACCTTAGACATAGACACATAGAAGATCCAAAGAGGTGTCTTAGTAATATTGCTGGCATCACTAACATGATTTCCTCTTCTCCTTATATTATAGAAGTCAATCTCCCTCTTTTATTCGCTTTCAATCTGACAGACATCATTATAACTCCAATTATAAGAGTAGAACTTAACTGCACTTCATCATCTTTAAGGTGCATCTTTTTATCATCTCTGAAATCACAACGCATCTCACAATGGATAGCATGTCTGCTTAATTAATAACCTTTTATACCCCCAGTGGTACATAAATAATGATGCATTTTACACTCAGTACCATCTTAGAGTCAATTAAAATTTGGCTTTAATTTGCATGTGTATTTTCACTGACACAAAAGATGGGACTATTTATACTGACAACTATTCCAGCCATCATCCATTATTCATAGAACCAACATGTGTATTTGGCAATTTTTTTTTTAACAATTAAACCTTTCTAGATACATACTTTATAGAATGCCATAGAGCTGTGCTGAATCACCGGAGGAGCTTTCAAAACACTATGAATGGTTCCAAATGTAGCTGCAATTTTAGAAAGCTTCCAGGCTAATCCCGATGACCAGAGAGGTCTTAGGAGATATGCTACAGATGAGATCAAAGAGAAATGTCTATCTGTCCTATAGGAAGCAGGCAGAAAGAATATTATTTAAATATCACTGTCTTAAAATAGGGAAAGAAAAGTCAACTAGAAATTATTTTTTTCATAACTAAAATTTCTGTTGTTTAATAAAACAATCCAGAAATATCATCAATGAATTTTTCTAACATTAAGAAGTCAATTTTATGACCCAAAATGTATTAAAAATTAATCTTCAGTGACTGTCAAAGTTCAAACAGAATTTTAACTATAGAAAATTAATTTCCACTGAGACTGAAAAATCAATTCAGTGCCCTTTTTACTGTGCACACCGATTGTACAAGACATTATGGAATCATACCACTCTCCTGAAATACTGTGTTTTATTTATTTAATTTTGGTAGGCTTCATTGCACATGAGGAGGCATGATTTAATAGAAAGTGCCAGGAATCACAGGAGGAGACCTACCATTAACTGTGTGACCTTAGGCAGATCATTTAATTTCTTTGGGTCCCAATTTTCCCATCTCTAAAATAATTAAGTTGAATTAGATGACCCCTAAGGTTCCTTCCACCACTAACATTATATGGTTTTCATGATCTGAATAGAGGCAAAACCATATTATATTTGCAGCTTATTGGCAAGAATATCTGTATTATATTTACAACTTACTGGCAGGAACTAATTAATTTGCTCTGTGAAGTTAAGAAATGACTTTGTAACTGGTGACCTTGAACTGTCCATTAGTAAATGGACCTCATGAAAAGTATCTCAAGTGAACTGAGCTTCAAGGAAGTAAAGACTAAGAAGTTAGAGAAATCTTGAAAAGAATTTAAGTGAATTTTTAAAACTAATGTTATTCCAAGGATAAAATTAAACATGGAAGATATTTTTCAAAAAAAGAAATCTAGGAGAAATTTCTTAGTCAAACCAAAGAAAACAAAAGTTAAATTTAGAAATAAAAATGAGAGGCGTGCCTGGGTGGCTCAGTCAGTTTAGCATCTGACTCTTGATTTTGGCTCAGGTCACGATCGCAGGGTTGTGAAATCAAGGCCCTCACTGGGCTCTGCACTGAATCCCAGCTTGGGATTCTCTCTTTCTCTCTCCCTTTGCCCCTCTCCCTATGTGCCCTCTGTCTCTACCTTAAGAAAAAAACAAAAGGGAAGAAAAAGAAAGAAAAGTGAGAATGGTTCTTTCAGTTTGGATGAAATTCGTTCCAAGTAACAAAAAGCCTGGACAAACAATGGAAGACATTTATATAAATATACCAAAGTGAGTGGCAAAATAAACCATATTTAAATCAAAATGAAACAAAGCAAAGCCAAAATAGCTCACCCATTTCTCCCAGCTAACAACTACTAGTCCAGTTGTACTGAATGGGCTTCAGCCATGGTTTGACTAGGAATGTGGCTGAATTTCTTGGCTTTTCTCTTGGCTTGGTCTTGCTCGGTGTATTGGCTTATCTTAGACTGGTTTCCATCACGTTAAATAGCTGTGACAATTCTACATCTCATATGTATACATCATAATATCCAGACGAGAGAGAGAGCTTTTCTTCCCTGCACCATGGCACAAACACCTGAACTTCATTCTGGACCAGCCCGAAATAATCAGTGAAGAAGACAGATCAATGTGTCCTAATTGACTTTAACTTAAATGACTGTTCCTTCCTCATCAGGGATCAAATTAACACATGGACTGACACCTGTTAAGAATCTACACCCAGAGCAGGAAGTGGGGTTAATTCCATTCGAACCTGCATACCTGATACTCAGCGGGAGAAGACTAATTCTCCAAAAGAAAACCTAGTTGCTCTAGGCAAGGGAAGAGACAGGAATGGACACTTGGCATGGCACCAACAAACATCAACTTCCAAGTTGAACATGTAGTTTTGCACCAAACATGGGGAAAAAGAAGAATGCTACCCCAAGATTTTGCCCTGAGATATGTCAACGATAAGCACAGAAGTTAAAAATATTACCAAAGGTAGAAAAGACAGTGTAAATGAACTTGACAAGGACAGCAGAGTACTTAAGAATCTGAGTTACAACAACCTTCAAATTCAGATTCATTGTAGTCATATGACCTCTCTCCTCTGTCTGTATATGGCCATGCTAATAATACTTATGTCACAGAGATTTTCTTCTGTGGGAACTGCAAGAGATAATGTTATAAAATGGTCCTTGGAGTCAGATATAAATGTTTCTTACATTATTAACTATAGCAATAGACTGATGAAAAAACAAGAATCAGTCATTCTGAAACATCTCTAAGAACAGTAAGAAAGGAAAGGTAATTCTCAGTAGCAATTATATCAGTGAAAATATAAAAACTCAATGCCACAAAAAGCTACACTTAAAAAAGTATTGTACCTACATCCAGAGAATTGATAGTTCTTTGTTAAATGACTCAAGAATTCGTACCTGGAACCTTATGCTTTGTTTAGGGTATGTCATACAGTTCAGAAAAGATATTGGTTAATTAAACATAGGTCATGAAAGATTAACTGGAAAGGAAACTGAAGGATTGAGTTATGAAAAAACAGAAAGAAAAACAAAATATTTAATTGTCAGAGAGAGCTTCCTAAATGTAATTAATCTAAGAAACAGGTGGAAGTTTCAATACTTGGGGACCTTAAAAATAAAGTTGTATAAGTTGAATATCTAATTCACCTAGAACCAGCCAGACATGAAATAGGTACACAATAAATGTGTGTTGGATAAATGAAGTTTTATAAATTATTCTGTGTTAACTAATTTACCGAGTGAGAATTGAGTACTTCTCAGAAGCTGTTTAGGAGCTTGGAATCCTTTAGTGAACAAAAGAGATAAAATCTCTTGCGTTCCTGAAGTTTATATTCATTATTGGCTTTCAAAGTAAATAATTTTATCTCAGGATTCTCTTCTCTTGGAAACATAGAACACTTGAGAGAATCTTAATTTCCTACAGGCCAGAAAATCAAGTTCTTTGTTTTAGTGGCAATTCCAAGTTTAATTAAATAAATATTAATTATATGAAATATCAGCGGTGAAAATAGAGACAATAGTAAAATTTTGTCAAATTCAACCCTTAAATGTAAATATTCACAATAATTTAGACACTTCCTTCTGGTTTTCTCTATTCTTTCTCTTTCTCTTTTGCTGGAACTTTCAGATAGATTCTTCTGCTAGAGTCTGAGACAAGATAGTTTTTCCTGGAATATGATACAGGGAAAAGGAGTTGGCGACCCAGAAGAGTGAAAAGTGGAAGAAGAGAATCTGTTTAAGATATATTATGGTGCTGGTCTTCCCAGGAGCCTTCTAAAAGGTTGCTTTTAAAAAGCTCCTTCTAAAAGGCTTCTCAGAATTATTGACACAGGGAATGAAAGGGAAAAAGCTTTTGTTCATTGAGTGCCTTTCCCCATTGTTTGTGGATTGCCTCACTTAGACATAGTAACATTTCACTTTAAAATTCTTGCAAATTCATCATATTCTTGGCTTTTGTTATTGGCATGAGATACAATGTTATTCATTTATGGTAAATTGAGTAGCACCTTTGCTTAAGGTCTCTTCCCCTGTAAAGTATCTTTTACAAAGTAGGTGCACATCCCGTAACTCCTGAATTGAGAGTATATAATGAAGTCTTTAAAAATGTCTAATATGAAAATAAAAATGTCACAAATGAAAATATTATATTTAACATTTGCAACATAATTTTTCAATAAGAAAATTGTTTTTGTTTGTAAAATATGTTTTCATGATTTTACTTGGAAGTAAAAAGTTCATTCTAAGGGATATGAGTAAGGATTTCTTATTACTCTGGAGAGGTTGGAGGAAAGAAAGAAGAGAGTGAGGGGGTAGGTCTAGCAAAATGGTAGGGTGGGACGTGACCTCTTCCCATGACCTTGTGAAACTTTAGGAATGTTTTAGAATGCATGAAATTGTTGGTTCAAATTGATCTTTTGTGGAAATCAGCAAGGAAACTGAATTTTGGACCTAGGTCCACAGAGCAGACACAAGCCGTCATGGATAGGCTCAGGGAAAATATCAGAGTACAAATTGTTAAGAATCAGTGAAAAGTGTGGGGAAGACTCAGGACCCTCCTGGGTCATCAAAATGAGGAGTTCATAATAAGTATGCCTAAATCTTTTGAGGGAACATCTAGGTGAGGGCTGGGAGACTTTGATTGATTGATTGATAACTGGAGGTAAAAGTAGGAAGGCATCCAGCTGACAACTGGATTACAATCCAGACCAAAAAAAAAAAAAATTATTAATACTATTTTTTTTCTACTGCTTGGCAAATCTGTCCTTTAATAATACAGTCAACTGTACTCTCAGAGACTTAGGCTAAGCATTTTGTATTGATGTTTGAACCATGGAGGTGGATATACCCTGACCCTTTCATACTTTCTTAGAGATTATTACTAGTAGCTGACATCTATTGAGCACTTGCTGTATATTAAGTGTGATAACACTTTATAAGGGCTAGTTTTTTAGTCCTTACATCAACCTGTGATGTAGGTACTGCTTATATGGTAATTTTTTACAGATGAGGAACTTTGACTTACAAGGTTAATTAAAATAACTAGTCAACAGATTAATAAGGACACAAAGTACAGACCAAATAGACCTTACAGAAATATACAGAATATTCTACCCAATAATGGAATATACATTCCTCTCAAGTGCAAATGAAACATTCTCCAGGATGGAACACATGTTAGGCCACAAAGCCAGTCTTAACAAATTCAAGAAAGTTGAAATCACACAAAATGTCTTTTCTGATCACAATGGAAAAAAACCTAGAAAATAGAATGGCAGTTACCAGGGACTGGGAGGAGGAAAAGAGGAATTGTTATTTAGTGGGTGTAGAGTTTCAAAGTAAGATAAAAACGTTCTGGAGCTCTGTTTCATACCAATGTGTATATACTTAATACTACTGAACTGGATCTGGGATGCAGTTTCCAAGTCACAGCTTACAGACTCCCAGAGTGTCGCAATTCTTTCAGAGATAGCCTGAGTTCATATGTTTCTCTAAATACTTTCCTATTTCTGAATAAATAATATGAGTGATCACATAAATCTTTGTCCTCAAATACCAAGTACCCAATATATTAGGCTGACAGGACATTCCATCATAGTCATCACTGGGCTTCTTCTCCATGGCTGTATCAAGGCTTAGTGGAGCACCAAAGTATGAGGAGGTCCTTATATTTTTCACTGGTCATCCTGCAAGGGCCACTTTTCTCTGATTCTCAGGCTGCCTGGATTCCTGTAGGCTCAGCACCTGCCAGAATGGGATCTTCAAGTAACTTCTGCTTTTATCTCAGTGAAAATTCCTGAGACATGTTGATTTTAATATGTTTGCTTTTGTCTGCCCAGTAATTATTTCTTATTTTGGTTTCCTTAGGAAATACATTTCTTCCCCACTATTAGTTTGCTTGGCTTATAAGAGAGGAATCTTTGCTAGTTTGGACATGTGACCCAATTCTGGTCAATAAGAGCATTTCATCCCTTTGACCACAGTGATTGGCTAAGAGATGGGCAGAAGAGCCAAGCCAGGCCAGGAAGACCCCCCCCCCCCCAATTGGGAAGGGTGGAACTCTAGGATAGAGGCTTTCCTTTTCCTGGAGTTAGTAGGCCTGGAGCTACTGGGAGCTGGAAAGAAAGCCAGCAAGAGAATGGAACCAGCCCAAAGCAAGTAGAACAGAGAGCAACAGAGACAGATAACATCATCTGAGCTTTGGATCTAGCCATACTTGGACTTTCCAGGGAAGCCAATCAAGCTTTTGTGGTGACTTCACTTTGCATTGTGACTGAGATCTGTCATAGTCTTTACTGATATTCTGTGCTCCAAGCACATAGCACAGGAGAGAGAAAAATTAAAAAGCAAACAAAGCATATGTGAAGAGCTCAAAAAATTAGCATCTTACACAGAATAGCATTTATTCAGACTACCTGGAAATAACCTGCTCCAAATTAATGACATTCCCAAAATTTAGGTAGATCAATTCAAAAAAGCATAATAATAAAATAATAACCAACTTGATTCATTCCCCCTAATTTCTGGATGTATTCTTTTGTATTTTCTTTCTGTTACATAGACTGATAAGGGAAATGCTTCAAATAGATATTTTAACCATTGAAGTTTAAATCTTTAAAATATTTGTTTCTTTCCGGAAGACATGAGTAGACCTTTTTCCCAAAGAAGACATCCATTGGCTAATAGGCACATGAAAAGATGCTCAACGTCACTCATCATCAGAATGTCAGAATGGCTAAAATTAACAACACAGGAAACAGCACATGTTGGTAAGGATGCAGAGAAAGGGGGACCCTCTTACATTGTTGGTGGGAATGCAAACTGGTATAGCCACTCTGGAAAACAACATGGAGTTTCCTCAAAAAGTTAAAAATTGAACTACCCTAAGATCCAGCAGTTGTACTATTAGGTATTTACCCCAAGGATACAAAAGTACAGATTTGAAGGGGTACATATACCCCAATATTTATAACAGCATTATCAACATTAGCCAAATCATGGAAAGAACCCAATGAAAGAATCCATCAACTGATGAATAGATAAGGAAGAGGTGGTATATGTACCTACAATGGAATATTATTCAGTCATGAAAGAGAATGAAATCCTGCCATTTGCAATGACATGGATGAAGCTAGAGTATATTAGGCTAAGAGAAATAAGAAAGACATATACCATATGATTTCACTCATATGTGGAACTTAAGAAACAACAACAAAAAAAAAGATGAACATATGGTAGTGGGGGGGGGGGGAAGAGAGAGGAAAACAAACCATAACAGACTCTTAAAGATAGACAAAAGACTGAGGGTTGATGGAGGGATGTGAATGGGGGATGGGCTAGATAGGCGATAGGCATTCAGGAGGGCACTTGTTATGATGAGCAATGGGTGTTCCATGTGACGTAAGTGACATATGCGTTGTAAGTGAAAAATCACTGCATTCTACTCCTGAAAGCAATATTGCACTGTATGATACTTAACTAGAATTTAAATAAAAATTTGAAAAGAAAAAAAAATTGTTACTTGCCAAAATATACAAACAGGCTGATGTATGAGAATTCCAATTGTTTCCCTTATATCATCTTGTCAATATTGCTCATTTGCCTCCACAGAATGATGTCTTCATGGCACATTATATATTATAACAAATTACCCATCAATTGTTATAGTGCTGTGTTTTTTAAAAGATGGATGGTCACATAGAAAAATTAGAAAATTCCATTTTTTGATGCTTTCATTGTTTAGACAGCCAGATAAGTGGCCTAAATATTCAAATGCATGTAGGTGCTGCTTAAATAAAACATTTAGAGGCCCTGGGGTGGCTCAGTCACTTAAGCACCCATGTCCATTGGGCACCCTGCTCAGCGGGGAGACTGCTTCTCCCTCTGCCTGCCATTCTCCTTGTTTGTGCACACTCTCTCACTCTCTGACAAATAAACACATAAAATCTTTTAAAAAATAATACCTTTATGTATTTTCTGAGATTTTTGCAAAGGATGTTTTTCTCATAATTAATATGAGACTAGAGAAAACTTTTAAGATGAATCTAAAGTTGAGTTACATAAAAATATTTCCTTCATAAATTGTTTGTCACTTAAAACATCTTACCCTCAATATTGTCACAGTGTTACCTACTTTCTTTTTTTCAGCCCAGATAAATGGGTTTTGCTGGAAATCAGTTACCTGCAGGTGGAGGTCAAAGTAGTACAGAAATGTCTCCCCATGGGTTTGGCTGAAGCAGATCCAGGCAGGAGAACTGCACTCGAAAGCAGCTTTTATTGTCCATGGATTAAAATGTATTGGCTCTTATTGTACATATATGGGACATCAGCTGTGAATTAATTTCCCTGTGGAGGAGAGGTGTAAAGGAACCTGACAAAACTTAATTCTAAAATTACCTAATTCTGAATCATAGGTATTCTCCTTAGAAGGAGATGGCTGGACTTATTTTTGTTTTTTCAGCTTCTCGTGTTCAGGCTAGGAAACGTGTAGCTTTCGTGCTGTCATTGGCAATGTTGAGCTTTGAATGGACTCAGAAGTTAGTTGATTTTCTCTGAGAAGAGCCTGAAGTATTTTCTCTTCTAGGGTTTAAAGCGTATAGAATTTAGTATAGGAAAGGGAAATTCCTCAGCAAAATCTTTAATTAACAAGAGATAAGCTGTGTCTCCAAAGGCATGACTTTGAACCCTGGTAAATTTGTGGTGGGTGAAGTCCACAGGCAGCAGGAGCCTCTTTGGTTCAATTCTAAGAATTCATTTTGCCAAAAGTTTTGAAATATCAGAATTCTGTGTAACAATTGTTGATTAAGGAAATATATAATGTCAGAGAGCTATTACAAATTCATTATGTCTTTGACATAAAGGTTTTATTTATTTTTAAAGATTTTATTTAGTTGAGATAGAGAGAGAGGGAGAGAGCACGAACAAGGGAGAGCGGCAGGTAGAGGGAGAAGCAGGCTCTTCATGGGCAGGGAGCCTGATGCAGGGCTCAGTCCCAGAACTCTGGGATCATGACCCCAGCTGAAGACAGACGCTTAACCAACTGAGCCACCCGGGCATCCCAATAAGGTATTGTTAAAAAGTAAAAATTTCCAGTTATCCTAATACCCAGTTATAGCAACTGTTATGTTGGCTTGTCCTTCAAAACTTCTTTTTCTTTTTTTAAAGATTTTATTTATTTGACAGAGAGAAACACAGCCAGAGAGGGAACACAAGCCCCGGGGGAGTGAGAGAGGGAGAAGCAGGCTTCCTGCCAAGCAGGGAGCCCGATGTGGGACTCGATCCCCGGTCTCCGGGATCATGACCTGGAGCGGAAGGCAGTGGCTTAACCAACTGAGCCACCCAGGTGCCCCATTGTCCTTCAAAACTTTTTAACACACAAACGTAGGATGGTAGCAAGTTACTTTTAAGAAGAAAACTAATAATCTTGAAAAATAACTGTGGAAAGTGGAAGAGAAGCTGTTTAAAGTACATGTAATGGTGCTGGTCTTCTCAGGAGCCTTCTAAAAGGCTGCTTTAAAAAAGCTCCCTCTAAAAGGCTTCTCAGAATTATCAACACAGGGAATGAAAGGAAGAAGTTTGAGTGCCTTTCCCATTGTTTGTGGATTGCCTCACTTAGTGTTTATTTCCTCATACTTCTGGTCACTCTTAACCTGAATGCTCAGTGGGCTCCCTTAAAAACAGCATAAGAGATTTTTATTTGTTTCCTGCATAGCACATGATATGATTTTTATTAAGGTTTGCACTTTTTAAAAATCCTTACACTGTTTGCAATGGCATGGATGGAACTAGAGGCTTTATGCTAAGTGAAATAAGTGAAGCAGAGAAAGACAATTATCAAAGGATTTCAATGATAAGAGGAATTTGAGAAACAGGACAGAGGATCATAGGGGATGGGAGGGAAAAATGAAATAAGACAAAACCAGAGACGAGACAAACCATAAGAGACTCTTAATCTCAGGAAACAAACTGAGGATTGCTGGAGGGGAGATGGGTGGGAGGGATGAGGTGGCCGGATGATGGACACTGGGGAAGGTATGTGCTATGGTAAGTACTGAGAATTGTGTAAGACTGACTAATCACAGAACTATATCCCTGAAACAAATAACACATTATATGTTAATAAAAAGAAAGAAAAAAATTTCTTTTTTCCCTAACAAAACAGCGATTATCAATATTTTAAACAAGGAAGCTACGGTTGCTTTCTGATGTTAAGAATAATTACCTACGTTTGTCGAAGAAAGTATATTTTTCAAATGTCTCTGTAGGCTAATTTTATGTTATTCATGTCAACAGAAAGATAGCAAGCTTGTGGGCTCCTTTTATTTCTTTGAAGACCCACAGTTTATCACTCTTTCTTTGACATGTAGTTATTATGTTGTTTATGAAAGTCTACTCTAGCTACATAGGAGGTGTCTAAGAGATTTCACAGTAAGGTATAAAAGCTTCTTCCTTAGGAAATTACCTCAAAAGCATGCAATTTACTAACCCTTAGAGACATTTCATTCTACAAATAGCTTTAAGAGAGCTCCCTTTATGTTAATCACACTGAAACTGGACTTAAGCATATCTGGAAATTAGCGTAAAATTAGTGTAAAATGTAGCTTCTTTAAAGAAGCATATATATTTGATCAATTTACAATATACAGCACTTACAATGCACAGTGCAATAACCTTACCTTCAAATTCCCAATCAAACCCAGTAACCCATATCATGTTACAGACACAATGCTAGTTGAGAAGAATAGGCAGATAACTATAAGAGAAACCTGTCATATATTTTTTTTCCCATTTGCATATGCCTTTGCAAGATCTGGCCATTAATTTCATGTACAGGTTTATTATGCTGGAGAGCAAAATAAAAAATCCACGGTTAAAATATTTTGGGTTTCCTTGCCCAAACCTGGTCAATGGAGACTTTGGCCTACTGTCAATCTAATGAAACCGATACCTTTTTCCTTTTACCCTTGTCCTAAGAAATGATTATAAACACCATGACCAGACCAGAAGGAAGCTGATCCCAAAAAAGTTTACAAAGGAGATGTCTACCCAGTTTGACAGATGACTCAGTCTCCATCTTTGAACCAGAGCCTGTGGTTTCACTGTAGTTAAAAAAGACATGAAATGCATTCTTTCTGTCCCTCTTGCCCTGACTGTAGCCTGCAAAAAAATCTATAACCCCAAAGACAGAACTCATTCCAAAGAATGTCCGATTCTGGATGACAGCTGAAGAGCTAGGGTGACAGGCTCTTCTGCCAGAAGAAGTCAGTTTGCTGCATTGTTAATCTTTCATTCCTAGACAACTTTTCTTTAGCTGATCCTTTTTTTTTTTTTTTCAGCCTTGCAGATGTTGAAAGTGCTTTCAGGTCAGATGCAAATACAGATGCATTACTGCTTGACAGCCCTGTCAGTCTTCTGTTTAAAATGCTTTTTGGCACTTAAGGTTTTGAGACTCATAATCATGCCTTTTCACCTTAAATTATAAAGTCCTTTCAGAGCTGATCCTGGCCTTTCTGGGGAGGCCAGATGCCACGAAGCCTGATGTTCCCACTTATAGCCAGGAGCTCTAACAAAAGATACTAAAATCTACTGCAAAACAGTTTCTTTCCATTCAGGAAATAGTCCTGGGAAAAAACAAACATCCATAAAGACCACACTGAAGTAAAGTGAGTGTTTCTCAAGTTAGGCCATGCTTATCTATTCTTCAAACAGCTTCTGTGGATCTAAAACAGTTGTCTAGCACAGTCGCTCTCCCTAAGCTGCCTTGTTGCAGCAGACTCTGTCACGGTAAAAGTAAATGAGCATGATATATATTACAGTTCAGACCACTGTTTTTTAAAGGGAGAGGGGCTGAAACTATTTCTTCAATGCACAAAAACTGCAGTAATGTTACAAGTAGCTACAAGGCAATTATTTATAGAAATCTTTCCTCCATGTCTCCCTCTTTCTTATCTTGCTAATATTTATTTTGACTGCTCAGCAAGGTGACTGACTTCATTCAGGATGATAACAAAAGGCTGAACAAACGGTGCCACCCAGCTAGCTCCTAATAACAAAACTGCTGAGTGTTTGTTTCTCCTCTTTGTAGTATTTCCCATTTGCACATTAGGAACATTACGCAGCATTTACATAATTCATGCCAAGAACTACCAGTTTCCCAATGACAGTTGTTAAATGTTCACAAGATCAACTGCATTTATAAACATTTTATTGTACTTTCAAATATCCTCGTATTTGGAATTAGATTTGACAGGCTGGCTCGGAGTGAGTAACTTGAGATTCACCTGGACTGAGAAACTTTGTGGAAGACAGGCAAAGTGAGAATGTCACAATAATTTTCTCCAGACTTATAAAAAATCCAAATCTGATTCTTGTCAAATGGTTAGTGTTAGATGGTTACTGCTTTTATTTTAAGGTGTCTATTTACACCAACTGGAAAGAAAGGATTCAGACTTTTATTGGTATGAATCAGTGGTTTGTAAAATGTGGTCTCAGGACCAGCCTTACCTAGGAACTTGTTAAGAATGCAAATTCTCAGGTCCTACCCAGACCTACCCAGTCAGAAACTCTGGGATTGGGGCCCCAGCAATCTGTGTCTGAAAGGTCCTCTCAGTGACCCTGAAGCTCACTACAGTTGCTCACTGGTATAAATAAACAAAAAGAGAATCCCATCACTTGCTTAAAGTTTATGCACACTCTTAAGCTATAATGTTGTAAGTAAATCTGAGTACAGCTCATCTAATCACTTTCTTTACAATCTTCATTGGATATCATGGAGATAGGAAGTCGAATTCAGAAAGTATTTAGACAAAAAGACTCTATTAGTGGTGTTACAACACCATTGGATCCATTTCTTTTCATTGGTTTCAATTCAATCAGTGAAGAAGGGTGACTCTAGCTGGCTGAAAACAACGTGAGTCATATATGTACTAAATACTTAGATTCCTGATTTACTTTACTTTTCTTTCTATACAACTGCTTAGTCTCTATGTTTGTTGTCTGTCTTCGCCAACAGCCTGCCAAATCATACAATTTAAAGCGGAAAGGAGACCTTGCCTATACAGAGATGTAGTCTAGAAAGTAGTATTAACTATTAAAGTCAGTCTCTAAAAAAAAATTCCTAAAATTTTCTATATGAAGACAGCAAAGGAATCTACAAAGACAGGTACCCTTCTTGAAGTAATATGCACAAGTTGGAAGAGGCTGGTTGGTATTTATTGATGAAAAACAATCTCGGGGCTATTGTTCACAGAGAATGTTATGGTTTAGGATCTTGAGAAGAAGAAAGGGGGAACCAATAAGACAAAGAAAGAAAAAAAATGTTAATTTCAACAAACTTAAAGGAAAAGTAGAGAATTTCAATGAGAATCAAGAAAGGTATCCTCCCAAATGGGCCGTTTCCTAAAGGAAATAATACACTCCATTCTCTCTCTTACATCTGGAGGCAGGTTAGTTAAGGGCTTCTCACAGTCAGGTGGCCAGAAAATCATTTCTCTCTGGGTCAGGGCCATGCATCCTCCCCCTGGTTTGATAAAAAGAGTCATAAGCCAGGAGTCAGAAAATTCAAGTTCTATTCTCTGCTCTTTGCCTCTGACTGAGAGACACTGAAGAAACAATCTGATAACCCCTGACTCTGCCCCTAGTCATGAATTTTAATTTGTTCTATTACTTGTCAAATGAAGGGATTGTACCAGAGACATCAGATAGTGGCATCCAGCTGAACCATTTTCTGATTTTTACCATTGCCTGGCTGTTACAGTGAAAACAATTGATGACTTGCTAAGTTAAATATGATGATTGTTAGAAAAACATGATTTTGACTATTTATCCGGAACCATGTTTTCTGAGTACTGCCTCTAGCATTAGTGAAGGATTTATACTGAGCCACCCACTCTTCCGTTCTATTTTCGTGAAGAAGAGCACACATTGACTGATGAGGGTTAAATGTTGAACTTTCAGCTATGAATCAGAGGAAAGCCCTTACTAAAGCTTCACATTTATGACTTTGACCTCATTAGCACTGAACTTTAACCTCTGACCAGCTGAGCTATCCAACCACCAATGCTTTATTAGGCTAGGATAAAAGAAGGTTCCTTTACTGTGCAGCCCAGTTGCATTTACCAGATGCATGAATTTAGATTAGCCACTTAAACTCTCTTTCTTTGAGTATAAAATGGTCACCATGATTCTACCTATGGGTAGAAGGTACCTACGGGTTGCTGCATTTAAACTATGTGGATTATATTCCAGTCCTTAGCAAGTGCTCAACAATCAACAGTTGAAGTGGTAGTAGAGATTAAATTGAAAAATTGAGAATCTTATTTAATGTACAGGAAACTTAAAATAACAACACCCATCTGGGAATTTTACGGTTTCAGGTGTCATATTTAGATCTTTAACCCACTGAGCGTTTATTTTTTGAGAACATTGTGAGAAAGTGACTCAGTTTCATTCTTTTGCAATGTAGCTGTCCAGTTTTCCCAGCACCATGTATTGAAGAAACTTTTTTCCATGTTATATATTCTTTGTCAGAGATTAATTAAGTATGGGTTTCCATCGGGGCTCTCTATTCTGTTCCACCGATCTATCTATGTGTCTTTTTTTGTGCCAGCACCACACTGTTTTGATTACTACAGCTCTGTAATGTATCTTGACATCTGGGATTGTGATAGCTCTAGTTTTATTCTTCTTTCTTAAGATTTCTTTGGCTCTTCTGAGTCTTTTGTGGTTCCATACAAATTTTAGTATGTTGTTCCAGTTCTGTGGAAAATGCTATGGTATTTTGATAGGGATTTCACTGAAAACATAGGTAGGAATTTCTTGACATTGGCCTTAGCAACATTTTTCTAGATATGCCTCCTCAGTCAAGGGAAACAAAAGCAAGAATAAACTATTGGGATTACACCAAAATAAAAAAGTTTTGGCAGTGAAGGAAACAACACCACTAAAAGACAACCTACTGAATGGGAGAAGGTATTTGCAAATGACATATCCAATAAAGGGTTAGTATCTGAAATGTATAAAGAACTTACACAACTCAACACCAAAAACAGAACATTAAAAAACCCACATAATCTGATTTTAAAAAGGGCATGTGACCTGATTAAACGTTTCTCCAAGAAGACATCCAGATGGTCAACAGACACATGAAAAGATGCTCAACATCACCCATCATCAGAGAAATGCAAATCAAAATCACAATGAGATATCACCTTACACTTGTCAGAATGGCTAAAATTAAAAAAAAAAATCAAGAAGTAACAAGTGCTGGCAAGTATGCAAAGAAAAAGGAAGCCTTGAGCAATGGTGGTGAGAATGTAAATTAGTGCAACCATTGTGGAAAACAGTATGGAGGTTCCTCAAAAAATTAAAAATAGAATTACCACATGATCCAGTAATTTCACTACTGGATATTTACCCAAATTAAATGAAAACACAAATTCAAAAAGATCTACACATACCTGTTTTTATTGTACCATTATTTACAATAGCCAAGATATGGAAGTAAGCTAAGTGTCTATCAACGGACGCATGGATAAAGAAGGGTTATATGTATACAATGGAATATTAGTGAGCCATAAAAGAAGAAAGAGATATGGACATTTGTGACAACATGGGTATTATGCTAAGTGAAATAAGTCAGCCAAAGAAAGGCAAATCCTGTCTGATTTCACTTATATGTGGAATCTGAAAATAGAACAAAACAAAAGCAGAAACTATGGTTTCCGGAAGGGTGAAGGGCTGGACAAAATGGGCCAAGAAAGGGGAAGGTATAGCCTTCCAGTCTGGGAATGAATAAATCACAGAGATGAAAGGTAAGCATAGAAAATATAGTCAATGTTATTGTGATAGTTTTGTATGGTGACAAATGGCAGGTACACTTGTGGTGAGCATAGTGTAATGTAACAAAAAAGTTGTGGAGTCACTATGCTGCACTCCTGAAACTAATGTGACATTGTGTGTCAACTATACTTCAATTAAAAAAAAAAACAAGTAACCACGCAGATCATATTAAAATACAACTGCAGAGCCCTTGTTTGTAGCTGTAGGATATGAGCCTAAAGGCAGGCTGACACTGCCCCCTTCTTTTTCTTGTTCCATAAGTAAGCAAAAGCAACACAGCCAGAATGCAAATCATATTAAAATAATGTAGCCAGGATTCTTCACTTCATTATTTCCATTTTCCTATATGATTTCCCAAGTATGAATGATTGTCAATCTGTAGATATAGATATAAGCGATTGAGAAAGGGGTCTATGTAACATTAAATAAGAAATAAACTAATTTTTAAACCTGCTTCAATTTGAGGAGGACTTCTTAGTTATCTCCTTCTTTCCTTAATCTCTTACTTCAGCATATCTATCATAACAAGGATATATAAAGAAGAAATTAATGGAAGAGTGCAGTTTCTCCACACATAGGAGGAAAACCTGAATAGAATGCTCTGCAGGTATATTTAGTTGCTACCTGCAGAATAATTCTTTTGAATGCATGTTATTTGTTAATATACAATAAGCACCATCTTTCCATGTCTGTAGAAAAGGAAATTTCTGCTTGCATTACTGATGGGAACTATAGATATGAGACATCTTCAGCTTTCTGGTTTTTTCCAGGCAGCAAATACCATCACATAACTCAACTACTATTAGAGGTAAGATGCTCTCTTTTACATCCCTGTAGGTCCTAGAAAGCAAATGTGTTCAGAATTTCTGGGTTCCTTATGTAGGTCTAGGCCTTTTAGACATAAGACAAAGCTCAATCTCCCTGTACTTTTGGGGGAAAGAATATATGAAGGTGACAGAGTAAGAGAAACGGTGTCCTGAATACAGTAGAGTAATAAAAATTATTTTAATGCTTTGTCTTGCTTGGAAATAATTTCTCAAACTCAGCATGCTAGCATAAAATCATGCATAACATTTAAAGGAAAACTTAATGTTGTAGTTATGTATGACATTGTTGATTATATATAACAAGAAATTTGGGGCTAGTCAAGGCCCTGGGGCTCAGAGGCTGTTGTTTGGAGGAGCTGTGACTCGTTCTACTCTTCCCACAACATAGTCATTTGCATTTAGATTCTGGATACTGCTATAGAAACCTACTGAATAAAAGAAGAAAGGTAATTTACTTTCTTTTACTTTCAGGGCAAAAGACATAAGCTATGATTGATGGCTAGGCTCTTCTGTTTGGGGTCAGCTTTGTAGGAATGAGCAGGAGCGCTACTAATGTTAAGCTCAACTGAGTAAGGGGTTTGGGGTCTGGTGCTGACTTTGGGCTGAGAAGTGCTGAGAGAACTGACCTGGCAGAGGGAAGGTGCCAGCCTACTATTGATGCTGGAATCTATTCTAATCATGTCACACCTTGATGTTGTGGACATATCTTGGGAATATATTGCATGTATATCCTTTGAAAGAGCTGCATTATTAAAAAAACTGTAGCATTTGGGATCTATGCACTTTTGGTCATGGATAAGGCAGAAAAACATGGAAGGGATATTACAGTTCAAGAAAAGAACACTGCAAATGTGATTTGAGAGCATGACTAAAAATTGCAAATTATGGCAGGAATCTGGCAGCTGTGGGGTAGGGGTATATAGGACAGATTTGTGAGAGTGGAGTGTAGAATTTGACCAGAGAGATCAACAGCAACCATATTGTGACATGCCTCATAATCCAGGATAAGAGGTTTTTATGCAATCATGATGGAAATGAGGTACCATTTAAATATTTTAAGTATGCAAGTGATCTAATCTGAGTAGTGTTTTTAAAAGATCATTCTGGCTATGTTGTGGAGAGACCAAGGCTAGAAGTAGGGAGATGAGGTAGGCACTGTTTCAGTGATGGAGGTGAGAGCTAATGATGGGAAGTGGCAGTTGATTAAAGCCCTCTTTAATAAATGAAATCTGTAAATCTTGGCTGACTGGGTGAAGGTGGCTAGAGCAGAATGAGTGAATGGGGAGAAGGAAAGGATGATGGGGGAGATAAGCGGGGCCAGAATGCGAAGAAATTCTAAAGCTAGGATAAGGCGTTTGGAGTTTATTCTGAGTTCAATGGAAACCTACTGGAGGGTCTTGAGCAGAGAAAGACTTGTTTATATTTTGAAAAAAAAATCATTGTGACTGTTTTTGTTTGGAAAAAAGATTGTAAGAAAGCAATGATGGAACTGGAGAGACGAGGGATGAGCTACAATCAAGCCTTAGTGCAGGACACAGTTGCTGCTCGCTGAACTTGTCATTACTTGATAGGTCTGTAACACTGGTAACAGAAAGCCTTCCTTTAAACAGAATCTTGAAGTAATGCAAAGACCATTTTGTTTAAACATCATACCCAAAACACTCACAGTAGGAAAGGCATAATTCTCAAAAACCTCTGGTAGAATTGTCTTTCTCATATCATCAGGCATTCATGTCTTATAATCTTTTTTCCAACAAGCAACTATAAAGAAATTAAAATCCTTATTTTTAAAAATTTTATTTTATTTTTCAGTGTTCCAAGATTCATTGTTTATGCACTACACCCAGTGCTCCATGCAATACGTGCCCTCAGTACCCACCACCAGGCTCACCCATCCCCTACCCCTTCCCTCCAAGACCCTCAGTTTGTGTCCATGTTTAAAGTCTCTCATGTTTTGTTTCTCTCACCGAATTACCCTACTTCCCATTTCCTTTCCTTCTCCTACTGTCCTCTACATTACCCCTTATGCAGCACAAGTAAGTGAAACCATGTGATACTTGACTTTCTCTACTTGGCTTATTTCACTCAGCATAATCTCTTTCAATCCGGTCCATGTTGCTACAAAAGCTGGATATTCATCCCTTCTGATGGAGGTGTAGTATTCCATTGTATAGATGGACCACATCTTCTTTATCCATTCATCTGCTGATGGGCAGCTTGGCTCTTTCCACAGTTTGGTGATTGTGGCCATTGCTGCTATGAACATTGAGGTATATATGGACCTTCTTTTCACTACATCTGTATCTTTGGGGTAAATACCCAGTAGTGCAATTGCAGGGTCATAGGGTAGTATTTTTAATTTTTAAAGAAATCTCCACACTGTTTTCCAAAGCGGCTGCATCAGCTTGCATTCCACCAACAGTGTAAGAGGGGTCCCCTTTCTCCGCAGCCTCTCCAACACTAGTTGTTTCCTATCTTGTTAATTTTGGCCATTCTGACTGGTGTAAGGTGGCATCTCAATGTGGGTTTGATTTGAATTTCCCTGATAGCTAGAAGAAATTAAATTCCTCTTTAAGAAAGCCTTCAAAAAACATTTTCCATACGCGAGGTTACCAAAAACTCATTCTTTTGAATTGTGACAAATGAGCAACAGAACAAAAATAGCAACAGAATCTATGGTACATTGATATTCCCCACACCCAGATTCCTCTGAGATGTTCTGCTTGCTCTGACAAACCTGCCCTCACCACGGTCCTGTTGGGCAGACTGACACAACCTGACAGGGTAAGTAAATCCTCTTCTTTCAAGTTGCAACTACTGAAGCGATGGGCTCATCTGGTTTCAAAAGGAAATTTATCCTTCCGACATCTTACCCCATGAAAGGCACAAGGTCTTCCTTGGAAACCAAGGTCTTCAACGTTACAGCATCTGGAACTCATTCTTGAACAACTGCCCAGCATCCCTATATAAACATTGCCTTTCTTCCCTTCATTTTTCTGACGGTAAATGTAAAGTGTTGGTGAGAACTCAAATTTTGATAAATCAAGAAATATTCACTTGAGAAATTTACAGTACAAGTGTCTTCCATCCTTACAGAGCCCAAAAGATGAAAATAAACCCTGAGCACAATGCCTGTTATTAGACAAATCTCAGAGGATTTCTAATTTTTTTTTTTTTTATGTGATCAATCTAGATAGAGATGTGTAGAGCACAGTTAGAAGACATTACAGGTCAGTCTTCAAGACAGGAGGAAAATAGAGACATGTTTGAACCCCTGAGGCCTGGGCACTGAAAGACTCTTCAAATCACAATGAAATGTCATAGGGGTTTGAGGTAAAGCTTATGTCCATATAAAGAAAAATGGGTTTTCAACTGCTTTCCCTTGACAAAGAGCAATTATTTTTTAAAATGATGGTAGTCATAAGCAGTTTCATTTTCAGACATAGTCTCAAGGTGCTGGGATATTTTGGCTTCTTTAATAAGACAATCTGTTACCCATTCTAGACTTTTTTCCCCCATATATACAAACCTGAAGACATTTCTGTTTTCAATAAGATGCAAGACAAGGAGAAAAATACATTTGTTTAAAGATCATTTAGTACTTAATACCATGAAGAAGTTATAGTTTCAATGGGAAAAAATGAGCAAATCTTGTCAGGATATTATTAATATCTATATGCACTCTCAATTCTAATTAGTCTAGATAGAGATTATTTAATTGTATTGATTTTTAAAAACATTTAACTTCTGGTTTTCATTGATTTCCTTTCTGATATTTTTCATTTTCTTCTTTTGGCTTAATTTTGGTTTCATTTGCTTTTGCCTTTTCCAAGATGGATCTTTTTTCTTTTCTAGTATAGGCATTTAGGGATATTTCCTCTAGCAATATCTCATATATGTTGATATATTGTGTTTTCATTTTCATTTGGTTCAAAATTATTTTCTATCTCCATTTTGATTTCTTCAGGTCTTGTTTAGTCTCCAAAAATTGGGGGATTTTACATAGATCTTTGGTAGTGGAAGTTCTTACTATAATTGGGGTGTTGTCAGTTTCTCCTTACCACTCTATCAGTGTCGCTTCAGGGTTTTTGAAACTCTGTTATTAGGTGCATAAACTTTTAGGATCATTATATCCATTTGATGGATTGACTCATTTATCATTATTCATTGGCCTTCTTTATCCCATGTTATAATTTTTTGTTCTGAAATCTACTTTGTTTGAAGTTGGGCAATTTTGAGGTGTGAATGCAGGCCTACAGGAAGAAGGGAATACAGAATTCAGCCAGAGAGATAAGCAGGGTGTTTTGTTGTTCTTGTTGTTTTAAAATATTTTTTATAATTCTATTTCATATCCTTTATTGGCATATTACCTATAACCCATTGCTATTTTAGTGGTTGCTTTAGGGTTTATAGTATATGTTTTTATGGTTTAGTTTAGCAGAGTTTCTCAATGGAGAGTGCTTACTGACATTCAGACAGGAAAAATATTTCTTGTTCTGCGCTTTCCAAGCACTGCAGCATAATTAGCCTCTCTTCCCTACACCAACTACATGTAGGTAGTGCTCATTAGTCTCTCTGACAACCAAAAAAGGTCCTCTACCAAATATGTTCAAATTTAGGAGTGGGACCATCCCTGCTTGAGAACCGCTGAAAGATGGAGAGCTGACAAAAGGTGTTAAACAGAGTGGTTTTGTAATTAGGTCCTCTGTTCACTTTTTCTTTATTTCCATCCTCGTCCATTTATTTTTGAATACTCACTGCAAACAGAAGCTCATATAGCATAATGTAAATAACTATGGGAGCAGTTCTTTCTGCTTTTTAAAGGAGAATGGACAAATATTTCCAATGTTGCGGTAATATTTATGTTTAGAAAGAATTTGTATCACTGAATTGATTTTTCAAAAACTTTTAGAGAAGTATTAAACAAGTGACACATCATCATTGAGGGCAAATTAGAAAACAACAATTAATATGGAAAAAATAGAAATCAGCCACATTTACTCAACCAGGAATGATGAGCAAACATGGTCTGTGTATTCTTTCTGATTCAAACCTATTATTATACATAACCATCCTTCCAGATCAATAAATAAATAATTGTGTGTTTAAAAAATTGTTATATTCCATGATATGAATGTGCTATAGTTTATCCAACCATGATAACATTTTAACATTATACTAGTTTTCTACTACAAACAATTTCATTATGTGATAGAGCCCTATATACATCTGTTTTCTCAGATAAATTCCCAGAAATGGATCAAAAGGTTTTCACATTATAAGGCTTTAAAATATGTGTTTCCAAATTTTCTTCCAGAAAGATTTTTCACCAATCGACAATATCTAAGTGTGCCAGTTTGTTCATATCCTTAGTTAATATTGCTTTCTGTAAAAATTCTCTTTTAGGGTGCCTGAGTAGCTCAGTCCATTAAGCATCTGCCTTCAGCTCTGGTCATGATCCTAGGGGCCTAGGATGGAACCCCACACTGGGTTCCCTGCGCAGCGGGGAACCTACTTCTCCCTCTCCCTCTGTCCCTCCTCTCCACTTGTGCTCTCTCTCTCTCTCTCAAATAAAATCTTAAAAAAAAAGTCTCTTTTAAAACTGCTTAATAACTGGATAATAAAAAAGTAACCAGACACTCAAATAGCATTATTATGCACATTTACTTGAATATTTGTGGAGCTAGATTTTTTCCTGTTTCATATGTTTTAGTCATTTGTTTCGGCTTGTGTGAATTGGATTTTGAGCATTTTTTATCTTTTTCTTTAGATGGCATAACTACTTAGTCTTTGCTATATATTAACATTATCATTTGTCTTTCAATATTGTTTGGTGTTTGCTTAAACATTCTTAAGATTTTGATAGATAATGAAACACAAACTATCACCTTTTCATTTACCTTTTGTTTTTCTTTAGATAGGACATATTTAATCCAAGGTTATCTAAATATATATTCATATAACTTATGATTTCATATTTACATTTCAACTTTTAACCCTTATGGGATTTATTTCACTCTAAGTGATGGGGTAGGCCTCTAGTTTTGTACTTTCCTAAATTGCTGGCCGTTTCTCCTACTATCAGTTATTGAATATTTTATTTTTTCTTACTAATTTCAAATAATACTTTAGTCACATATTAAATTCCTATATAAATACTTGAGTTTGTTTTTTAGATATTTTATTTCATCAAAATTTTTTTTAATTTTAATTTTTTTTTTAAATTTTAATTTTTAACTTACAAATTTGGTACATAAGAAAGTGTTGTATAGATTACTTTATAGATGGTCACCTTATTAAGTCTTCAATTAAATTTTTTAAAAATATATTCCATTTATCTATTTGAGAAAGAGAGAGTGAGGGAGAGAGAGCATGAGAGGGGAGAAGGTCAGAGGGAGAAGCAGACTCCCTGCAGAGCTGGGAGCCAGATGTGGGACTTGATCCCAGGATTCCGGGATCATGATCTGAGCTGAAGGCAGTGGCTTAACCAACTGAGCCAACCAGGTGCCCCTTCAATTAAATTTTTATGTTTTAAAATTGAGCCACTTAGAATTTTCAAGTAAAGAATTTCATTATCTAGAATTTTCCTACCTTCTGTTTATTTTCTTTAGCCTTTCTTTTTTTCTTTTTTCTTAATTGTATTGGCTAGGACATGTAAAGCAATATTAATTAATAATGGTTATAATGTTATCTTTTTATAAATTTTAATAATAATTCTTTGATATTTTGCAAATAATGGTGATGATGTGTTTGAGATAGCTATTTATTACACAAAGGAATTACATTTTTCTTCCTGTTTTACCAAAAATTTTGCTTTAATCAGAAATATTTCACCAAATGCCTTTTTAGTTTCTGTTAAGGTAAGATTTTATGAGCTCTATGAATAGATTCTAAAACACTTAAAAAAGATCAAGAAAATTGATAAAATTTTAGCCAGATTCATCAAAAGAGAGAAAAGACAGAGAAGTCTCAAACAAACAAAATTAGAAGTAAAAGAGGAAAAGTAATAATCCACACTACAGAAATACAAGGGATTATAAAAGAATACTGTGAAAAGTTACATGCCAACAAATTGGACAACCGAGAAGAAATTAATAAACTCCTAGGAATATATAACTTCATAAAACTGAATCTGGAAGAAATAGAAAATCTGAACAGGCCAATTACCAGCAGTGACATTGGATCAGTAATCAAAAGACTGCCAAGAAACAAAAAAGTCTATGACTAGATAGCTTCCCAAGAGAATTCAATTAAATATTTTAATAAGAGTTAATACCTATTCTTCTCAAACTAGTCTAAAAAATAGAAAAGGGAGAAAAGCTTCCAAATTCATTCTAGGAGGCCAGCATTATTTTGATACCAAAAGGAGATAAAGATGCTACAAAAAAGAGAACTATAGGCAAATATGTCTAAGGAACATAGATGAAGAAACGCTCAACAAAATATCAGCCAATTGAATCCAACAATACATTAAAAAAGTTATTTGCCATGACCAAGTGGGATTTATTCTTCGAATGTAAGGGTGATTCAATGTTCACAAATCAATCAATGTGACAGAGCACATCGACAAGAGAAAGGATAAAACCCAAAAGATCACTTCTGTAGACACAGAAAAAGCATTTGAGAAACTACAATACTGATTCATGATAAAAGCCTTCAAAAAAGTAGGTTTAGAGGAAACACCTCAACATGATAAAGGCCATATGTGAAAATCCCACAGCTGACATCATACTCAATGGTAAGAAATTGAGAACTTTTCCCCAAAGATCAGGAATAAGATAAGGATGTCCACTCTAAACACTTTATTCAACAGAGTACTATAATTCTCAGCCACAGCAATCAGACAAGAAAAAGAAACTAGAGGCATTGAAATGGGTAAGGAAGAAGTAAAACTTAAACTATTTACAGATGACACAATACTCTACAAAGAAAACCCTAAGGACTCCATGAAAAAAACTACTTGAACTGATTAATGAATTCTGTAAGGTCACAGGACACAATATCAATATAAAAAATCCATTGTGTTTCTGTACACTAATAATGAATAGTAGAGAGAGAATTTAAGAAAACAGTTCCATTTACAATTGCACCAAATAAAACGCCTAGGAATAAACTTAACCAAAGAGATAAAAGAAAGACCTTTACTTTGAAAACAATAAAACACTGATGAAAGAAATTGAAAATGACACAAATGAATACTATTAAAATACTTATATCACCCAAAACAATCCCTAACAAATACCAATGGCATTTTTCACAGAACTAGAACAAATAATCCTAAAACTTGTATGGAACCACAAAAGACCCCAAAAAGTTAATGCAATCTTGAAAAAGAAAAACAAAACTGGAGGTATCACAATCCACAATTTAAAGATATACTATAAAGCTGTAGTATTCCAAACAGTGTGGTACTGATACAAAAGAAGGCACATAGATCAATAGAACAGAACAGAGAGCCCAAGATAAACTCACAATTATATGGTAAATTAATCTTTGATGAAGGAGGCAAGATTATGTAAAGGAAAAAAGACATTCTCTTCAACAAATGGTATTAGGAAAACTGGATGGCTACATACAAAAAACCAAAACTGGACCACTTGCTTACAACATATAAAAAAATAAAATCAAAATGGATTAAAGATCTAAATATGACACTTAAAACTCCTAGAAGAGAGCACAGGAACAATTTCTCTGATGTTGGCCATAGCAACATTTTTCTAGATATGTCTCCTCAGGCAAGGGAAACAAAAGCAAAAATAAACTATTGGAATTACACCAAAATAAAGCTTCTGCATAGCAAAGGAAACAATCAACAAAACTAAAAGACAACCTACTAAATAGGAGAAGATATTTGCAAATGACATATCTGATAGAGGGCTAGTATCCAAATATATAAGAATTTACACAACCGGTCACCAAAACACTAAATAATCTAATTAAAAATGGGCAGAAGACATGAACAAACATTTCTCCAAAGAAGACATCCAGATGATCAAAAGACATGTGAAAAGATGTTCAACATCACTAATCATCAGAGAAATGTAAATCAAAACCACGATGAGATATTACTTCACATCTGTCAGAATGGCTAACATGGCAAACACAGGCAAAAACAAGTGTTGGTATGGATTTGGAGAAAAAGTAACCCTCATACACTCTTGATGGGAATGCAGACTGGTGCAGTCATTGTGGAAAATAATATAGAGGTCCCTCAAAAAATTAAAAATAGAATTGCAATAGGATCCAGTAATTCCACTATTGGATAGTTACCCAAAGAATATGAAAACACTAATTCGAAAAGATATATGCACCCCTATGTTTACTGCAGCATTACTTACAATAGCCAAATTATGAAAGGAATCCAAGTGTCCATCAACAGATGAATGGATAAAGAAGTGATATATATACACACACAGAGAGACATATACAGACATACACAGATAGACATACAGTGGAATATTACTCAGCCATAAAAAGAATGAAATCTTGCAACAATATGCATGGATCTAAAGAGTATAATGCTAAGTAAATTAAGTCAGTCATAAAAAAGATAAATACCATATGATTTCAGTCTTACGTAGAATTTAAGAAAGAAAACATACAAAGACAAAAAGAGACAAACAAACAAAAAACAGACTCTAAAATATAGAGAACAAACTGATGGTTACCAGAGAGAAGTGGGTAGGGAGATGGGTGAAATAGGTGGTGGGGGTTAAGGAGTGCACTTATCGTGATGAGTACTGGGTGATATAAGGGAGTGTTAAATCACAATAGTGTACACCTGAAACTAATATAATGGTGTATGTTAATTACAGTGGAAGTAAAATTTAAAAAATAAAAAAATAAAACGGTGAGTCATCTTTACATTTATAGACATTTTCCTAAACCAATTCCTATTTTAGACATTGTGCATACATTAAGGCTTATGATTTATTAGCATTTATTTAAGATTTTTGTACATATAAATAACTGAGCTAAAACTCTGGTTTCTTGTGCACTTTATTTGTTGTATTAGGTATTGCTAGTTTGGAGTTACAGAACAACTGTTAGGTTACCTTGGGTAATAATAAATACCTTTTTCAGCTACCTAACCCTCTTGTATTTTTTAATTAAATCAAGCATATTTACAACCAGACCCTTAGAAGGAAAGAAGCCAACTTATTTGTTTTTGACTAAAAGGGAAATAAGGAAGTGGAACCACATAGTCCATTTGCCTGCATTTTGACCTATGCTCTGGAGATAGGAGAATCATAATTTTTCCAAAAAATAGAAGGGTCTTTAATAGGTTTAAAATTAAAGACTTCTTTTAGACCCTGACTTCAAATGTATAAAGTCATCTTTGATTCATGGTATGTTAAACAATAAACATACTCATTGTCTGAAACCTAGACACACCAATATGACTTTTTCTTCTTATTTCAAGGGGCATAAACAAGAATATTTGATTAGATAACCACGACAAAACTTTAAATTGCCTACATAATGTCATATTCTTGAATGTCATGTTCTTGATTTAGCAGTTCATTTTTTTAAGTTGCTGAAACAGCTTATGTGTCCTTTAAATTATCTGTTCCAGGAAGAACTGAATAAAATTTACCTCTAAAGCTAGATGGGCCATAAGGATTTGTTCTTTGTATTTGTTGAACTGTAGGTGGTTTCCTACATCTGGAATACAGTCCCATGCACACTTATCTTTTAGAAATTCTTTGGAAGTGTTTGGCTTACTGATGGTTCCTTTCTCTCTTTTGTATCAGTAAGACATACTTTTTTTGGCTTTTTAATTGTTATTATAAAAATGTGTCAGTGGGACTTGGAGGGAAAGTAAACTCAAATTGGCATGGAGAACAGGTGTCTCTGTGAAGAGATTAGAGGGGTAGGAAAAAATTCACCGTGGCATTTCTCACTAACATGGATCCAAACTGGGTTCACTTTTTAATATTTTTCAGACACACACACATAACATTAGTGCATTCTCAAATTTTATGCCAGCGATAACATTAGGTAGCAACACTCAAGCATTTAAAAAGTTTAATAACTTAGTCTGACTTCTCTGCCCACTTAGTCTAGAAGGCAGTGGAGCCAAAATGTTCAAGGAATCCTCTGGTATGGACCTCAGGGGGCAGGCAGCACAGGTGTGGGGATCTCTTGCCCGGCCTTTACTCGAGTTCTCCCAAAGACCCTAGCTTTTACTTCCTCTACTCATTCGGCCTTGAAAGATTTGACTAAAGCAAAGTTTACACACTGTGTATTTTAAACTTATTTTTAGGATGAGAAAAATATGAGGGGCTTCAATCATTCAAGTATCACGTGGGCTCAAATATCATTTGTACTCTGTGTTGTGTAAACTTGGGCGAATAAACGTTGCTTGGACTCAGAGATGAGATCTGCCTCCTATGGGGAAACATGCTTCTCACCTTGCTGTAGATGCACAGATAATGGTAAAGCTTCAGCATCTTGAGGGCTTGCTGCTTTCAGATCTATTGGAAGGGCACTCCTCCAGGCAGGGTGGGGGGGGTGTGTTGTTTTCAGGCAGAGTGGCTTTGGGAAACGTGGAAGAAGGACACTGTCCTGTGAGATGAGCAGTGCAGAACAGAGTCTCCTGGGAGTGTGGCAACTCACTCTGGGGGCTTAGGAAAAAGCAGCCACACTCTTGAGACCAAAAAATACTTTTTGTCCCTCCCCTCCCTGGCAGCCTGGACTTGTGTCATGTAAACTGGGAAGTTCTCAGTTGCCTTCATTTTCTGTTATTGAGTTGGATCACCAGGAGAAACAGAAAGAGAAAGCAAGCAAAAACGAGAGAGAAACAGAGAGAAAAAGTATGCCAGAGGGAGCAGAGATGATACACAGAGGGAGTTTCCCAATAGCACCTGAATCTGGTTCCAGTCTTTTCCAAAGCATGGGTGCATCTTGCCCGTAAATTCCACAGATCGTTTCCTAATTCTTACAATAAATTTCTTTTTCTTTGCGTAAGCTAACACAGTTTTTTCTTCTACTTACAATCAACAAACATAAGCACATGTGATATACCCTAAGGGATATGCTGAAATATTTAGAGCAAGGGGTCTTCTCTGTAGGGGGTTGAGGCCCATCAGCCAAGAGTGGGAATTAATGTTAATGTGACTCATTTGTGCTCCAACGCTGGTGGGGTCTAGGGACATCTAAGTTACACATTTAACATAATATAAAAACTAAAAACAGGCTTTATTGCAAAATCCACATTGTCCATAATGTAAAAACAAATTAATTGCTCAGCTGCTTTCAACTGTTTCTGAGACCAAAAAGAAAATTTTCCCTGGAGTCTTCATAGAGGACATTCTGTGCAATGTACTGGAAAGAAACACGATGCCAAGAAATCATACTTTTTAGTATATTTGTTCTCACATGCAGGTCCCTAGCTGGGACCTTTGCTTTACTTTCTTAAGATTTTTATTTATTCATTTTTTGGGAGAGAGACAGAGGGAGTGAGGGGAGGGGCAGACAGGGAGGGGGAGGGACCAGCAGACTGCACTGAGTATGGATCCTGACATAGGGCTCATCCGTGATCCTGACTGAGATCATGACTAAGCTGAAACCAAGAGTTGGACACTTAACAGACTGAACCACCCAGATGCCTCTGGACCTTTGTTTTAAATAAGCTCTTATTAAAGTCAAAGTAAATAAAGATTTCCCTCCACTGGGTCTAGGCACTACTTCAGAATAAAAAATTACTAAAAGCTAGGCTGTAGAAATCAAACTTATCAGGGACCTTCTGTTGATTAGAGTCAGGTTGGACACAAAACAAAAAAATCTTTGGATTAGAGTGATCCCTCACATAATACAATGTACATGACAGGACAACATTGGGTTGCTTAGGATGGACCTCATCCAAGAGGCCGACAGGAGTTGATTTGGTTGTCTGGGCTAAGGATTAGTCTGAAATTTGTATAAAAATTCCTTCTGTTTGTGGATTTTTCTATGAATGGCCAAAGATTTAATAGATTGAATATATTCAACCTTTCATATTAGTGTGTGTATGTGTGTGTGTGTGTGTGTGTGTGTGTGTGTGTGTGTGAAAATCACAACCAGTCAGACTGAGTTATTTTCTATTTTATCCTTTGAAATTTATCCTTTCAAATTTGGCCTCCCTTTTTTTCTCTCTCTTGCTCACTTGTTTTATCTAGCTCTCTATCATTAAAATGATACATGATAATGAATGCAATTTAGATCATTCAGAAGAGGACAAATTTGATAATTAAAAGTCCTCCAACCACTGTCCTCATCTCTCTTTCCACTTGGTATAGAGAAAAGCAGTTTATAGTTTATGTTTGTTTCAAAAAAAAAAAAAGTAATGCATTTATTAGCACAGGTGTGTGATTAAAACCATTCTCCCTCATACAATGACATAGAAACTTACTCATATGTTTAATATTGCAGAACTTACATTATATATACCCATTCTTATAATAATAGCAACATGATAGTATATACATAAAATTAATTTGAAAAAAATAACATACCACACTATTAATAGTGCTTATCCCTGAGAGGCTGCTGATACCAAGGACTGACTAGTTCCATTGTGAATGGAGACACCAACATGCATGTATTTTTTAAAGAACTTTTTTAAAGGTAAGTACAAAAAATAAAACAAACTGTCGATTTGGGGGAAACAAAAGACAGGCCATACCTTTTCTTTTTTTATTTTTCAAAAATAAATGTCTCCTACTTTTCACTGATTTGCTTCTTGACTTTAATTTCTAATTTGATTCTTTGTTACTCTTAATTCCAATTACCACAATAATCCTCTTCGTCATCTAATGAAGTTATATAACAACCCTTTGCCATTAATACCCATACATTCAAATGTCTGCTAATTTCTTAGCACATAAGATATAAGCAAATTAACTGTCAGAATTATGTTTTATGACAACTGAACTCTGGCCCTGATCGTCTATCCTACATTATCCCACTTATAAATCACATCACACAAAATAATGAACTACACAAACACTTGTAAAGAAAGAGATTGTTCCCAGAGTAATTAGCTTTTACAACTGATCTGTCAGAGAGAACCTCTCATTTGGTAGCAGAGATTTTGAGACCTGTGAATGTGAAGGCTACACCATCATCAAAGGAGAAAGAAGATAAGTATCCTCTCCTTAGGAAGTGAAACTCATAATTTCCTACTTGAATATAGGCCTTGGGCAAGTTCCTTAAGACCTTACATTTTCTTTAAGGAAGGAGTGAAAGGCTAACAAATTGGCAATCCCAAAATTAAAATTAGAGCTCTCACAAGTACACCCTGTCCTTTCCATTGTCCCTAATTGTTGAGTGTAACAGCTAAATAACAGTTTTAGCATCTACATCATGTTATTTAGGGTTCAACCATAATTCCATTCCTAATTTCAATTACCATAATAATCCTCTGGTAGAACAACTTTCTAAAAGTCAAAAATCAAAGCAGTTTCTACTGAAAGCTCTCAGGGTTGGCTAATTATACAAATCAACATTTAGCTCATTGGTATATATGATTTTATTTGCACTAACAGTCTTGTGTGGCTCTTTGCTCATTCAGAGTGAGGACGGAATCAGGTTGAGACCTAGAGAGTAATAGATGATGGTGAAATTGTTCTAGGGAGATTCCTTTTCTCTTCTACTTCAAAATTAAACTTAAGTGGTTAATGAGAAGGAAATGCAATCTTGCATTTGTTCTTTTCTCTTATCCTGACCTGTGTATGCACTGTGTATCTTTTAGTTGTACTTTTGACAAGGGATGGAAAGAATCTTAGAGTTTCCAATTTGGGTACTGACAGAAGATCTTTTTCTTAGAGCACAGTTCTCTTCTCCTAACTTCCACCCGGGTACCAAGTGGTCACCATTTGTGTTTGTGTTTTCCCTAGTCCCTTCCCTCTAGAACAAGGAGATTGACTACATAGTTTATAAAAAGCTAATAATCCTAACAAATTTAAAGAGGAGACATTCTAGGTCTAACTTAAAGGACATTTATTACAACAGTGACACCACAGTGTCCTTATCAATGGAGATGTTCTGTTGGCTTGATGAACCATCATGACTTATTTTAGCATGCCTTCCATCATGGGCTGGACTGTCAATGTGGTCTATATTCTCTAATCTGCATAATTTCAACGCTCTTGGTTTGTTTTATGAGGCCATATTTTAATTTGGTCCAATAAAAAGATATCACTTGAAGTAACTCTAGCCACTTAGACATTAATTAGTTGGAGAACATGATAGCATTATTTCTCCGATATCTGGCAAGAAAAAGGATGATGAAGCCTGTTTTAGCATGATTCAGACCACAGAGAATATCTGAGAGTATATGTGTCCATAATAATATCAGTTGGAAAGACACATGGCATGACATGGTAACCTGGGATATAGATTATATAAATCATGTGAGATCTATACAGTCTAAAGGAAAAATGTGATGCTGTTTTTATCCATGGCTGAGATACTTCTCCATTATCTCCTTAAGGTTGTAAGCTCTTATGGACTGACTGTACTCCTCCAAAATCCGTATGTTTGGAGATAAGGCCGTCAAAGACGTAATTAAGGTTAAATGAGGTCCTAAGGAGAGGCTCTGATCCAATAGGGCTAGTGTCATTATAAGAAGAGTAAGAGACACCAACGATGCTCACGCACTGAGAAAAGACTCTGTGGGGACACAGAAAGGAGATAGCCATCTGCAAGTCAAGGAAAAAGGTCTTGGGAGAAGCCAAGCTTTCAGACACATTCATCTTGGACTTCTGGTCTCCTGAACTGTGAGAAAATAAATTTCTGTTGTTTAAGCCACCGTGTGTGGCTTTTTGTTAAGGCAGCCTTAACAGTCTAATACATGAATTAAAGCTATTTCCTTAGTTAGCAAGGGCCACTTCTAAGAGCAATGTGCAGGGGAAGTATGCCATCCAGACATTTTAAATGTGAATGATGATAAGACTGTGTACTTGTATAGTTTGGCATCTGAAAACATAGAGGCCTTATATCATGCAGTATCTTTTTATCTACAATGGAAAAAAAAAACCAACCCTTGCAGTTCATCATAAGATTTCTTGGGGTATTAAAGTAGGGGCACGGGGGTGGCTCAGTTGGTTAAGCATCTGACTTTGGCTCAGGTCATGATATCAGGGTGCTGAGAGCCAGCCCCTGCTCAGTGAAGAGTCTGCTTCTGCCTCTGCCCACTCGTATTCTCTCTCTCAAATACATAAACAAAAAAATCTTTAAAAAATAAAAATATTTAAAGTGAAACAAAATATAACAGGGCAATATTTGCTCTCATGTGTGATCCATAGCTATTCAAGATGCATGGTGCTAAGTTGTCACATGGCTGCAAGGACACGGCTAAGAGAACTCCCCAGGGTGCTGGTACACTATATCACTAGTTACTGCTAGTGTACTAGAGACAGGGAATAGCACTGAACTAAATACCGTAATTTGGAAATAAAGCCCAAGGAGAGAAAACCTATCTTTGACACATCTTTAAAAAAATGAGTTGGCATAGCAAATTCAAGCAAATGCAGGAGTAAACCCTCACTTCTCTTAGCTACAGTGAATTAAGGGCACCTAGATTCTGGGGCTAGACATGACAGTTCTGTTGAGGTTTCCCTTTAACAACTCAGGCCTCTGTGACAATATCTTTATAATTAACTATACTATACTGCCTCTAGTTTTGATTTTGTTTGTTTGTTTGTTTACCATATTTTTATGATAAAATTAGTATGGTTTGGGCCAGTATTTTTAATTAGTTCTCATTTCTTTTTTTTTTTTAAGAGTTTATTTATTTGAGAGAGAGATCAACTGGGGAGATGCAGAGAGGGAGGGAAAGGGAGGAAGAATCTGAAGCTGACTCCACACAGCATAGAGCCCGATGAGGGGCTCCATCCTCTGACAGCGAGATCAACACTGGAGCTGAGACCACGAGTGGGGCGCCCAAGTGACTGAGCCACCCAGCACCCTAAGTTGGTTTTCATTCTTAAAGGTGCTCTGCATGACAAAACATTGAAAGTAACAACTAACCAATTCCTGAAACTGTTAATATGAACAACTTTTTTTTTTTTACAGTCAGTTATAAGTATACATGTAGAATGTAGTCAAGAACTTGCTGATCTATTTATAGCTCTTAGCCATGGCTTAAGTATTAACTTAATTCTATCTTTTAGGAGAGACCTAAAATCTATTCTATCCTTATTCTTATGGAGAAAACACCTCTCAAGCACCTGCTGTTATCCATTTTCCTTCAGAAAAGACATAATCTTAAAGGGACTTCCACAGCATTTATTTCTAGAACAAGTGGGTGGAGAAAAGAGACAAGGTATGGAAGAGGGCATGACAATTATCCTAAAGATACTTGAGCAGCAAGTGGGTTGTGAGTCTCTATGTGGAGGGCACCTATGAAAGCCCAGAGGCTCTACAGCTTCAAAGCTCAGGAGGAGACTGGTGGAATCCCTGTCTTTATCGGGGGGTTACTCTAGGTCTATCTACTGATTATTTGCAAATTCCCCCTTCAACATACATACAGTATGCAATATGTGCTGATAATAACACTTTATATCTTTATATATAAAGATACATATCTTTATATTCCTTAGTGTTTTCATTCTTTGCCATCTCCAAGATCCTCCCATCTGTCCACTAGGGCTCAGACTCTGATCCCCAATTACATATCCTCATTCTGATAAGTCTTCTAGTTGACTCCCCTTTAAATCTACAGAACCTAACACTGAACTTCACTCTTCGGATTCTTCATTACTCTCAGAAAAGGTGAAACATTAAATATCTGACACTCCGCCCCTGATGTAAGCCCTACAACCAGCCAAGGAGTAGCACTCTTGTGCACAGTGTGAGATTCAGGCAGCAAGAATCATGGGATGTCATAAATTCAGACTTGATCTCCAAGGAAGTATGGTTATCTGGGTTGTAAAGTTAAGATGGTTAAGATGGTTATGGGGAAATTTTAGGGTTCTACAAGTCTAAAATAATGTTTCTCAAACAGGAGTCAGAAAGAACACTAACAATAATTTTTAAAAATTTTGTGTTTTGCATTCAACAATGAGCTAAAATAAAATTCATAAAACCTATTTTACTATTCAGAATGATGCTGAGCAACACCATATGATTTTAGTGTTTTAGTTGTATTTTTGTCAACTTTCCTATTGGCGCCAAAAGTACCATGTTTTTGTTAGGTGTTAGTTAGAAAAAGAACAAAAGATAACTTAATTTAGAAATTATGGCTTCCCACTAAGTAAAGAACAAATTACATTATTAGGCAGAATTTCAAATTGAAGAAGAAAAAATTGGAAGGAAAACGGAGTCTTCAAAAGGGCTACAGAGGTGTTGGCATGTGATTCCTCTACTTGTCTCATGGATGGTGACTTCGTTTCCATAAAATATAGTTTGTCACATCATCTGTTAATTTCAATCTTCTTTCGTTGTTTCCATAATTCTGTTTATAGTGAATTGTAAATCTGCTTTCACTTATAGTTGTATAAAAACTGTGAGAAAACAGCTTGCAATTATTTTTTTGGTATGTGCACAATTAATATTATAATGAAAAATTATAGTTAACACTGATGGTTTATGACTTTTTTTTTTCATTTAAAAAGCTATGTTGCTGAAATTCAGGCAACACTGACCTAGAGGCACTAAACCTATTCCTCAAAGTGATGGTAAACCAGACAGAAATGTTAACTATTTTTAAATGATTCCTTTTTTTTTTTGAAAACTAAATAATCTAATGAATAAGAAAGATGTTTAAGGATACAAAATCAATGCATAGAAATCAGTTGCATTCTTATACACTAACAACGAAAAAATAGAAAGGGAAATCAGAGAATCGATTCTGTTTACTATAGCACCAAAAACTATAAGATACTTAGGAATAAACCTAACTAAAGAAGTTTAAAAAGAATGTTTAAATGATATAAAAGAAAGGCCAGCCATTTGTTTGTCATTGTCATAAACTTCTTCTGATCTGATAATGATATATAGTAGTGCCTCAGAAAATGAATTTCCATGAATTATGAAGCCATGGAGCTGTCAACAATTTAAAAAGCAACAACAAAAATAATATCAATCCCATGAAATTCGTTATTTACAGGTAAATGCTGCAAATGCATACTGTGAATGAGGAGAATAATACACTTCTAAAGAAGTTGAAAGAGAGAAAACAAGTAAATGGAGATGGGGCACCTGGGTGGCTCAGTCAGTTGAGCAGCTGCCTTTGGCTCAGGTCTTGGTCCCAGGCTCCTGGGATTGAGCCCCACATCAGGCTCCCTGCTTAGCCTGTTTCTCCCTCTACCTCTGCCTGCTGCTCTGCCTACTTGAGTTCTCTATCTCTCTGTCAAATAAATAAATAAAATAAAATTTAAAAAAACAGAAAGAAAGAAAGAAAGAAAGAAAGAAAGAAAGAAAGAAAGAAAGAAAGAAAGAAAGAAAAGGAAGGAAATATACAGGTAGGAGAATATAAACATGATAACATAAAAAATAGAATAGAATGGAGACAGTGTGCAAGTCTAAGATCCAATTACAATTGGGTTGAACTACAAAATTTAAACCATCAAATTTATTCCTAATTTATTCTAAACTTCTATACTATTTTGATCGTCAGGGAATTTTATATTTAAGAGATATTTGTATTTACTGTTTTATGAATGGTCGGTTGATATATTTTACCCATTTTTTTCCTACTGAGGTATTGCTCTTTTTTTTTTAAATCAAATTCTAAGAGCTCCTTATCTATTAGGGAAATCCATCTTTAATTGTAATATGATATATAGTATTCTCCAAGATTGTCATTGTCATTAGACTTTGCTTGGATCTCTCTTCTGTTATTACATGCCCAATATTGCTCTATTTTACATATTTGAATATATTACTTAGGTTTTATGACATCTATGTTTTTAGTCATAATTGAAAACTTCCTCCTAATTACAAGATTTAAATGGATTTTCTCAGAGTTTCTTCTAGTACTTTTATATTTGATTTTTTGGCATTTATCTTGGAGTCAATGTGGGGTATGAACTCAAGTTTTATTGTTCATTTATTGCATTTTAAGTAAAGACTGCTCTATGAACTACTTCTATCTTTTAGAATTTATTGTACTTTTATTGCAGTGTAATGATGGCAACAGTTCATGGAAGTTCAAAGAAAGATGATACATTCTCCCTTTTTAATGCACAGAGCTTGATATGTATCAGAGCTATCCTAATCGACATGTTACTGCAGTCGTCCATAGCTCTATTTTGTGTGTACTTGAGATGTCATAGACTTTAAAAGAGGGGGGAAATAAGTTCAACTATTAGTGTGCTACTATTTATTTGTTCTCAAATTTCTGTTACTTATGCTTTTTTAATGTTGTGGCAGAGCTATTATGGATTTTATTTTCATTACATGACATTATTCATTCACTTTTCTATCATAAAATGCTCTTCCTTGGTTCCCTTAATGCTTTTTAATCTAAATTCCAAATCATGGGAACTGCTTTGTTTCCAGTTGTCTAGTACATTATTGCCAAACCTTTTATTTTCAACGTTTGTGAATCTTTGTTTCTTTTTAAGTGTATTTCTTTTAAATAGTATGAGGTTGGGTTTTGCTATGTGATTTAATCTGAAAAAAATTATTTTTTACATGTGTAAGCTAAGTCTGTTTATTTTTAGTGATATAGTAGATTAGCTTGGTCTTTGTTCCCTTTTATTATCCAGAAAGTTTTTTTTCTTTTTATTTTCAATCAAGGACTTACTTTTACAATTATCACTATGTATAATACTTTGAATTCCTTCTTTATTTCTTTAGACTGTATATGTTAGTTCCTCCTGTAAATAATGCAGAATTGATGATTTCTTCTCTCTCCCCGTTTCCATCCTAACGTCAGCCACCCAATTTAATAATAATACTATCTTTCTTACATGTTAATTGTTACCATTTAATAGACATTATTTTCACTTACTTTAAAAGGATCAAAGAGAGGGGCACCTGGGTGGCTCAGTTGTTAAGCATTTGCCTTCAGCTCATGTCATGATCCCTGAGTTCCCGGGATCGATCCCCACATTAACCCCCAAGCTCTGCATCGGGATCCCTATCTGCAGGAAGCCTGCTTCTCCCTCTTTCACTCCCCCTGCTTGTGTTCCCTCTCTAGCTGTGTTTGTCAAATAAATAAATAAATAAAATCTTAAAAGAAAAAGAGGGGAGATCAATGAGAAATTTACTCTAGTAGCCTCCTTTGTTTTCTCTTTTCTCTCCTAATTTTTCTTATCTGTATCATGTTCGCATTGCCAGCACTTACAAAATTTATATTTTATTTTGTCCCGTTCAGCTCCACATTTGTTTTAGATTCTGTATTGCATTTAAATATACTCTGGGACCATCACCAATTCTTTTGCCATAATTTCTGAATTATCATTGGCTCATTTGTTCTGTAGCAGTTTTATCAAAAAGGACTTTGGGAAACAGTACTTCCTGGGTTCCTGAATGTTAACGTGCTTATTTGTATCCTTTATACTGACAGGTTCACTGTTTATAAAATCCTTGGCTTACATTCTTTCCCTGGGAATCTCCTAGGTATTGTTTTACTACCTCTTACACTGGATAAAAGTATAGAAAAGTATGAGGACCACCTAACATTTTTTCCTCTTAGAAATTACTGATTATTTTGCTTACAATTGTTTCTGTATCTTTAAAATTCAATATGCTTACTAATATATCTGGGTGTTGAACATTTTGTGTTAATATTCCCAAGCACACATGTATTCTTTCAGTATATAGTTTAAAGTCATCTTCCATTTTAGGAGGGTTTTCTTGAATATCTTTAGCTATGTGTTCTGTTCCATCTGATTGCTGCCCTCCCCCTACCCTCTTTGACAGCTTCCAAAAACTGTTGAATTCCCTTTCCCTGTTTGTAAAACTATACCTTTCTTCCCACTTTTCTCATTCCCATCCTCTAAGCTCCCTACTTGCTTTTTGCATTGTTTCCCCTATGCTTCTTCCATTTTTTCTTATTCATATTTCTGCTTTGGAATTTTCCCTCATAGATAAAATTGATTTGTTAATTTTTAAAATTCCCAATGAAACATTTGGCTACAGTTTTCATTTACATTGTGGCAACATTCTTCATAGTTGGAGGTTTATTTGCTATTTCTGTATCCTCTCTTATATAATCTTGGTGCCAAGAATGGGTTGATTCCTTTTATTAATTTATAGTTTGGTTTTCCTAAGCAACTTTTTGCAGGATGTTTCTGCACGAGAAATACACAATGTAGTCTGTCAGGCTATCTAACACAGAGCTCTCTCCTATGTATCCCACTTCCTCAGATACAGACTTCTTTCTTCCAATATGGCTTAGCTGGGTATTTGGTATGTAGCCTTGCCTTCTCTCAAATTAACCAGGCCCACGGGGACTTCTGTGGCCAGCCCAGCTCACACAGATCCTCCATCCATTGCTACTCACACGGATATGGCTTCCCCTCTTCTTGGTGAACCTCTCACTTGTAGGAAGTCTATTTTTCTGAAATCTGTCCATCATCTGGTAATTCTCTGTGCATCCTTTCTCATGCTTTATGTGGGGCTTCTGTCTGGTCTTGGCTGCTTTGGGTAGCCCTTACACTAGTTTTGGAAACTGTCATTTAAATCTGCTACCCAGTTTTGCCAAAAAATGGGTTTGTGGGTTCTTTCAGTATTTCTTGCTTTTTCTGTTTGATTTCCAAGAGTAGAACAGGAAAAAATAATAACATATCCATGTTAATGCTAGAAGTGCCTCTAATTCAAATTTGATTTGCTTTAACTTGACCTTATACAGTGATGTTTTTTATTAAAACCAAACAGGTTTGTTTGACTAGAGAGGATGTTGTCCAGAGAGGAACTGGCTATAGGACTGCATGTACAGATGTGCAGAGAAAAAAAAAAATGTTACATAAAAAAAACCTTAGGAATTATTGTTTGGAAATCATTCCATTAAACATAATTATTTAGAGAATTTGGTTATCCAAAATAACCAAATATAGTGGCAGGATAGTGGTGACACTCTACAATTAGAAACCATTTATATAAGATCAAGAATATAATTTACACATAAAAACCAGAAGAAATTATGCTCTGGAGACCACTCTGAGTTTTCTGAAGGGATAAGGCAAGTTGTTATTGCTGCTTCTTTAATAAAGTTTGCTGTGGATTAGTTTGGCCACATTTAAAATTGTGGCAAAAGTTTGTGGCTTTCAGATACAATTTCACTAAGCCCATACATTAAAATATTTCATTTTAGACAATTTTACTTTAATGAGGTCTATATTTTCTCAAGAGGAAGGAAGAATACATGCTTATAAAAGTTTGAGGGATGCCTAAGACTTCTCTGTGTAATATATAATATAATGAAAATATCCAGAAGGCTTTTAGCATAATGGATGTAACAGTGTTGACTTGGAGTAGTAAAACATAGACTACAAGAAATAAGATTTTCCAATGTCTTGAAAAAACGTTTTTGCTACAATAGTCCTAAGAAGGTGAAAGAGATGAGAATCCAGAGAGAAAATAGATCTCTGCAAATTAAGGAACATTTCAAAGCTACTATTTGCTATGTTTATCAATCATAGTATCTGGTATCTAGTAGTTCTTAAACATTTTTTTAGGTTTATTTATTTATTTATTTATTTATTTAAGCAATCTTAATACCCAGTGTGGGGCTGGAACTCATGATCCCAAGGCTAAGAGCCAAATGCTCTTCTGACTGGGCCAACCAGGCACCCCAATTCTTAAATATTTTTTGAATGAAATTAACACAGGGACTTGCTAGATCCTTAATCACTGGTGAGGTTTAGCTTTTTTGGTTATTTGTGGTAGACAGAATACTATCTTGTTCTCTCCCCCAACCAAACACTCAAAATTTGTGATTATATTACCTAAAGAAAGTGTATTTGTGGTTCAGTTAAGGATCTTGAGTTGGGGAGATTATCCAGCATTATCCAACTGGGCCAAATGTAATCATAGGGGTCCTTGTAAGAGGGAGACAGAAGGGTCAGACTCAGGAGATGTGAGAACAGGTCACAGGTCAGAGAAGAAAGATATTTGATAATGCTATGCTGCTGGCTTTGAAGATGGACAATGGAACCATGAGCCAAGGATGCCAGCAGCCTCTATAAACTAGAAAAGGCTAAGAAATGGTTTTTCTGTAGAACTTCCAGGAGAAGCACAACTCCACTAGCCATTCACACTTCTGACTTCCAGAACTCTAAGATAAATTTGTGCTGTTGTAAGCCTGCAGCAATTTCTTAATGCAGCTATAGGAAACTGATATATTAACCTATTACTGACTTGCATTAATAACTTCACTAAGTTCTTGGTTTATCAGTTTCTCTATTGAGAGGGTAGAACTTCTGTGATATTTCACTTGTCCTTAGGTTCCTTTCAAGTAAACCCTCAGGGATTACATCTTTTGTCTAATTAAGCAGAATTCAGATTTGTTACTCTTCCAACATTATCTCTCCTAGGGAGGGGACATTACGCTCAATTTAATACCCTCAGGAAATTTCTACCACATGTTAGTTTGGCTCTAATGTAACTTGCATTCTCTGCTCTGCTTAGTTAATAAAAGCCATGTAGAATCATGATCACAGGGAATGAGGAACTCTGCCATCCCAGCATAAGCCCAAGTGAGGCTGTACAGTCTTGGTGAGGACAAAAAGTGGGGTTGTCAGTGAAGACAGCTCATGGGGGAAGCTCTGGACACACGCTGATCTCCTGGTGCTCCAAGGGCTTTCACTGGGGTTCATTGGCTGTGTGAAGTGGGCTATCAGTTCAGATTAGAAATTTGCAGATGGAGATAATGGTACAGAGCCTGCACTTAGTAGATCCCAACTGCTTGTTTTTCATTGGCAGGCTATAGGTCTGGGAAGAACCATCCACAGGGGCCCAAGATCCTTTGTGGTCCATTCAAGGGCCCCCACGCAGCAGTTTGTCACCATATAAAAGGTGTGCCTTTTAGAGAGACTGAATGCTACTTCGCCTTATTTGCACCATGAACTAAAATAAATGAACGGATTGAGACACTATGTAGACACCGAACAAATAAGCCTGAATATACCTCCAACACATGTGAGACGGGGAATGTAAGCCCATACACTGCCATAAATACCGTGATTCCTTGATTAAATTTTTAAGCTTATAGTAATCAGGACACATAATGAGGAATATCATTAAGAAAACTTATCTTCTCAAGACCAAGAGTAATCTTTTGGTTAAAATGATAAGACTATGAGGTGAAATACAAAATCCTTTTCTGTACTTTTGCACTGAAAGCCTCATAGGATTTTGAATGAGTTTTCTATTCTATTGCATGTAGTTATACAGCCGCGGTTGGATCCAAGACACCTCCCTGCTGTTCTTTCTGACTGACCAGGCAGGTTTGGCTCTGGCCACCTATATGACTGCTCTGTGGAGTAGCCACGAGCTGCATCTCTCTTGCTTTTTATCGGCAGCTTCATGTGGTCTGACTGAATTGTAAAGGCTGGGTGTTTCCATGTCCCCCTAAGAGTACTGAATGAAGAAACAACTGAACACACCAAGCTAGCCATTAATTTATGTTGTGAACCACCACAAAATATTATAAAAATAAAAACTGATATTGTGCAATATAACTTGACGGCCACTGATTTATGAGAAATTTCACGTTATAATTGGGATAGTTGAATGTACTGACTTAATGGGATTCAACACAACTAGGGTTTTCTATTTCTCTCATCCGTTGGACAAACTACGTGTTTCTCATAGGAACAGTATTAGTTTCTTTGGTGTCTGCACTCAGAGGCCACATTTGTGGCTGGTTAGCATTTTTGCCAAAAGCTTTGTTAAAATAAAATAGACCATTCTCTAATCTGTGTGGAAATTGTGGGGGTGGGAAGAAGGAGTCCTTTCTTACTAGGGAAAAAAAATAACTAATTTTGCTTTGGCTTCAATACAGTATTCATTTCTTATTTGACTCATGAACAATTCAATGTACACAGCTTATTCAGTTTGAAATACTGTTTGCTTTTAGGGTATTATGAATACGAAATAACATTAGCAATTCATTGACTATATTCTTTTATATTATTTAAGAACACATACATTTCTTTTTAAAAAAAATTGTCTTCTTTCTATTCAGTGTTTATTTACCAAAGAATATAACAATGTTTAAAGGGATTCTCAGCCAATCCTAAACCAGTGTAAGCAACGTTTTCTGAGAATAATCAATTATTGGGGTAGTCTACAGGCTACCATTCAACGTGCCAATGGAAACAACTTCCTCCTCCCCACCATTTTGTCTTATTGACTATCACCTCCTTTGAGGTTTATGAAGCATGCTTTGTGCATGGCTTGGATTTGGGTGATGGGTGTCGTTAGCTAATTAAGTAGTCCTCTGCTCCTTACACAAGAATCTCAATGAAGTGCTCACTGAACCCTGCTCTGACAGCTCTCACAAGAAAAACGGTGTCGTGTGAAGCAAAGAGCACCCGAGTATGAGTCAAAGGGTAAAGCACTCGTCCTAGCTCCTTTCCTGGTCATGTGAGCCTAGTGCAGCTCATTCCCAGTAGTGTGGTGATAACACAAGGTGCCAGATACCAGCACAAGGTGATGTATCATGTAAATTAGATCAAGAATGTGGGCGTGCTTTGTGGGCCATAGTGTGCTGGGCAAACATAAAGTGTTCCTGATATCTGATTACATGGAGGCTCTGCTCTGACCGATTGAAGTCTCTCCACATTGCCATTGTTAGAACTTGGTATCCTACCACCACCCTCCCCCCCAGAGAGAGCAGCAGAGCCCCCCACTTGGCAGCCAGAAGAAATAGTCATGCTGAGAACTAGAGGTTTCCATTCAAAAGGCTCATTCATCCCACCTCCTCCAGTTCCCACAGGCTGAGCGCAAATGCCACTGCCCTGGGGACTTGACCCCATCGCTTCACCACACACAGCTTTCCTCCCAGACTACACCCACCCAGGACACAGGAGTAGCTGTGCTCTCCCTTCTGTGGAGCACACCAGCACCTCACTGTCCTAACACCATACCTAGGGTTTGCTTTTTCCTGTTGCCCCCCTTCCCATGCTGCCCACTGCCCATTAGTAATGCTCCCATGTCCTAGAGGCGGCAGTGTAATTCCCTTCCATTATCACTGTTTTCAGGATGTAATTTACTCACTATGACTCAATGGGAATGCAAGTACTTCTAATAATGTTGTTTACAAATTAGACATTAGTGGTTGATAACATTGAAAAAGATTGAGTCCATTTTTTCACCTGCTCGATCCCCAGGCAGGCCCTAATGGTTACAGAGAAATGGAGGGAGGATTCAGAAGAGATAAAAAGAAAATGAAGTCAAGGGATAGAGCACATAGTCTTCCAGGAAGGGTTAAAGTAACTGGAATTATTTTGGCCTAAAGGTGAAGCACACAAAACACACGCCAGCTGTTCCCCATCTCTACCAAAGAAGGAAACAAGGAAATGTTTTAAAATGTAGCAGGAGGGATTTAGGTTAGATATGAAGAAGAATTTCTTTATAATGTGGGTTGTTAAATATTGCAAGGGTTTACAAAGGAAATTTGTGAAATTTCCTTCTGAGGCAGCCTTTCCATGTTAACATAAATTCCGCTTCTGTAGTGTGGCTCAAATAAAGTGTTTCACAATCTGTCTCAAATGTCTATACGTTCACTTAGACAATTAGGCAAATAGATTGAAGCTGCAGTGAATATCTTTCACTCAGGATTGCCTTGATATCATTAAATAACTTTCAGGGGAGTTCCTTTTTTTGTCAATTGTGGTAAAAAATATATACTGAAAAAGTTAACATTTTTAACCACTATTAAGCGATCAATTCAGTGCCATTAACTTACACTGACATCATTGTACCACCATCACCACTGTCCGTCTCCAAAACTTTCTCATCATCTGAAACTGAAACTCTGTACCCATTAAATAATTTTGCATTACCCCGGCTAACCACTAGTCTACTTTCTGTCTCTAGAGATGTGAGTTTTTCTACATTTTGATGGCTGCCCTAGACAGTGAACTCCATCTTCCCTACAGAGAACCTAAAGCACTTCTTGTCCCAGTCCCTTTTGCCAGTAAGGTGAAGATATGGGACATCTGTTCTGCCCATCAGGCATGCCCATGTCTCAGGTCCATAAGTAAGCAGTGTGGGAAGGTGGCAAGCTAGTGTCATCCATTCACTTGGGGTAGGATGGAAAAGGCGTGTGATGACACCTGCAGCTTTCTGACTTGGTCTGGTGTAGCATGGTCCTCTGGCAGGTGGGGAGGGTTAGCTTCCTCATTGTGGAGAAGGCTTATGATACTGAGGCGAGGCATGTCTTCTTCCAGGCTAGTCCTCTGGTGTGATAAGGAGCTGGGAATTTTACCTGGAAGTTCTTGGACTCTACATCTTTGGTGTTCCTGTGAGTCTGTAACCCATTCAATATGCACTAATGAATCCCTTCCCACCCAGTTAGAATGGATTCTGCTGCCTGCCTTTTATAAACCTTGACCAATACAGAGGAAATTATCTTCCATATTGACTTCCTTCCATAGGTGACTTTATTTTCCTTCCTATATATCATGAAAGGAAAGGAGGAGGGGCCAAGAGGACCAGGCAGTTGATATAGCCAGGGAAACTTCTTCCTATAGCTTCTTTGTGATGTCTTGACATGCTTTTGAAGTGGGCACAACAGAGGTAGCATAAGGAAGTCTCCACCCTCCTTGCAGGAACTTTTGGGTTTCCTATGCTTCAGAGAAATTGCTGGGGCACATCTCCATGCACAGAGCAGAT